>KZ062479.1:70647-93604 GCA_002091835.1 Anopheles maculatus | reverse complement strand
CATTGAGTGGAATTTAAAATTAATTCCAAATCTCTCAAAAGTGCCTGCGGCAACACGGGAAACCCGGCTGAGAAGGTACAGTGCTGGATGTTTAGCATTCTTAACTAATTAGCCCTTATTATTGGTTCTCTTTGTGCTTGATTTATTATTTATTGTTTCACTGGTGAGCAGTGTTTGTTGTAGAATATTTGTTTAAAACCTTAATTAACCTTAATTTGTATTTTAAAGATATGTCTTTTTACATTGCTCTATCATTTTGTTATTAATTTTTATAGTATTTTGTTTATAGCCCGACTATATAGTTTTATATAGTTTGTTTTATAGCCCGAAAAGTCCTCTCGAACTCGTTCTAACCTTGCAATAGCTCCAATACTAGAAGGAGACTACATTATTGCGGCATATTCCAGCGACGAGCGGACCAGGGAGACAAAGAGAACCTTGAGGCAACTAATGTCTCAGAACTCGGAAGCCAAACGACGCAACATTCCAAGCATTTTTTTGGCAGTCGACACCACACGACCGACATGGTTGTGGAACGTAAGTCTAGAGTCCAGCAGCACACCAAGATCCTTTACGCATGCATCACCCTCAAGAGGAAGATTACATAGACTATAATTGAAAGACTTTAACTCATTTAATGTTTTCATAATATAAGGTGATCTTATTCTATTATCTGTCAATGTAATATGCTTTATACATCATTATTTAGGCTATATTTTATTTCCCTTTCATGGCTAATTGCTTCGATTTGCTGTTTCGATGTACATTGCCTTTCATAATTCCATTATTCTTTCTTTTCTTGTTATTTAAAATGATTTAATTATATTTACACCCATTTACTGCATTTTTAACATTTTTGTGACGTAAAAACATAACTTTAATACAACCGTAATAACCTGCATTGAGGAGTCTCTAATACTACAAGATCGACTAGTCCCGATTCGTCAAAAAGATGCTTGTTAACTAACCAAGTCTCCAACCAAGGATAACGGATAATTGGAGGATTCCGAAACATCGTAGAAAGTGAAAAGAAGCCAGCGTAGCAGGAATTATAAGGGACAAATCAAACATCAGGTGAAAGTACCATAGTCAAGGCCTTATCCAGAGGGATGAGTTTACCTGTCTTCTCTCTGGCACTAAAGAGAATCATCTGAGACTCGGAGGTGGAAATTTCCGGGAACTATCTTCTTTAAGACAATCCAGAGATCTGATATACACTGATGATATAGACATCATTGGTTTGGAGGATCTTCTTGGTAGCAGAAGCTTTGTCTTCTTCTCTTGCTCTAGAATCTCGGTAAGTCTTGGCCTGCTATTTGTAGCTTTCTATGACTTGGTTTTACCCGTACCTGGATAGTCAGTACGGAATCCGAGCGTAGCAGAAGCTTAGCAAAAGATTGAGCAGGCGGTAACAAACCCCTGCGCTTCTAACTGATCTCCTAGGGTGGTATACAGAGAGGCGATCACACCTCGGAAGTCGTCCAAAACTTCAACTATCTGGGGCCAAATGGTAGGACCGCCAACGACATGGATGTGAAGATACGACAAGTTGAGGTCAAACTGAAGCCTGAGAAAGTTTTTCTACCTGTCGCTAAGGACGAAGTGGAGACTGTATTTAACGAGGACTGTTGCAGTACTCACATACGTCTCGGAGACGCAGACTCTGTCCAGAACTGTTCTAATGATAGTGACTTCGCCATTTTACGGCGAATTTAAGTCGTCTGGCGCTTTGAGCTGATTTTTGGTGATGTCATAAGAATAATACCGGACAACCCAGCCCGTAAAGTCCTTTTACGGGACAGAGGATGTATGGTAGGTCCAAACTAACATGAGTCTTTGAGTGAACTACGATATTTGATTGATAGACGAATCGAGAATTGTTGGAGTAGGTGGATGTCTCTATTATAGTTCTATTATAGTTTGAGTGTAAGTATTGTATCAATTTCACATTTATTTTTCGAACACAGTTCTAAGTACATTATACCTTAAACCTCACATTAGTTTACATTCATATATTTACTCGTATCCATTTAAATATGTTTCAAAACATTCCCGATCCTTTATTTGTTTATCTCGTGTCAAAATCGCTTCATAAAGGAAACAATTATTGTCACACAAATATTTGCAAAACACTTTCGGCCAATCCGTAACACCGGCTGACGATATGATTGCATTACAACTTATAACCACTTAATCGTCATCATATAAACAAACAGACAGAAATAAACAAACAAACGAAAAACCTCACCGAAAACACCAACCACAATTACCTTAACCCTCCTGGTTTTCGTTCAGGGAACTATCCAAACGGAACACATCCCGGACCCTTTAGGCCCACCAAGCAAAACCCCCGAAAAAGTGTCCGACCATCTGTGAGTAGTTTCCTCGCACGCGCACACACACACACCCGGAGCCCCTGCAACCGGCGTAATGGTACCATCATTATGAAACGTAAAAACATCAAAATTAACTTAACATATTTTGATAAATTTGCGGCAGCTTTTGACTTTGCCGCGTAGGGGTTGTGCTCGTCTGTGTAATTCGTTATTTTTCCGCTTCGCACCGTGTGTCCTCGCACACACACACACACACACGCCGATGTAGATAGAGAAATATGTTACAGATTCTAGCTAGGAGAGGTTACGGATGCGGACGGGTCAAATGGTACCCCGGGTCGCCGAGTGTGTATTGATTGCGGCGAAAATGAAGTTAACATAAATTTTCCCTCGCTACATCCCGATCCCGCTGTCCTACCTTCGGTGACTAGCAGCTTGTTATGGCCCGTGCTGCCTGCTAGTACCAAGTGCCCGTAAGCAGTGTTTTACAGCTTTCGGTCCACATCAAGTAGCGCCAAGTTCGCGTAGATAGTCGACGACAGCCCCGCAGCGGCAGATAAAGCGAGATAAAGCGAGAGAGAAAAAGAACGAGAGCGAAAGGGAGAGGTAGAGAGAAAGGATGTCCCATTTCATTATCGAGACGACCAATAAAAGTGAACGGAACGACCGAGATTTAATAGACTCGAAATCCCTCAACGCCCAAAACTCTCCCTCGTATCGATCCGCACACTACGGCCCGCAACCGAACAAAGGGGGGAGGAGAATAAGAAAGCGAACAACAATATCAGCAGCAAAAAATCCGAAACCCCGAAACAGCTTCCGGAGCTCAATTATAGGGTAATCTGTTAATGCACGCATCATAATCTAGTAATCATTCCACCTCCCTAGCAGCGTCGGGCCGGGAATGAAAATCACGCGCTCGGAGGGCGCCGATTGTGAGGGTTGGTGTGGTGATGCGCAATTTCCCTCCCTGCCGATTTTCGGCTCAATTTTCACAGCGATTTTCACTTTTTGCCGCGCGAATACCTTAAGAGCGTGGGTTGTGTGAGGGAAGGGTGCGGTGCAACTGGAGGATGAGATCTGTTTTCTTCATGTGTCATGATTTCTGCTTCGTCCTCGGATATTCCCAAGTGTCACTTTACCACCCCGCAAAAGTGCACACCGAAGTGGTCCTCCCGGGACCTCTCCGGTGGACTTGGTGGGCGAAGCGGAGCGCGGCTACGGGAACGGGGGAGGGGGAAGGAAATAAAAGCCAACCTTCGAAGGTGCAGGAACCGGGAGACGCGCCTACCCCCGGAACATCGGGCAACCAGCAACCAGCTCGCCGAGGGTGGAAATAAAGCTATTAAGCTATTATAAGGCGTCTGTCAGTTGAGTGGGTTTGGTTGTTTATCTTGTTTATCAGTGCGAGAATAAGTGTGGAGCGGTTGGTGGCAAGGGGCCCGACCGTCCGGAGCTACGATCACAAGTCCGTTGCTGTTGTTGCAGTACAATGGGATACGGCAAAAATCAGAAAATGATTTAACGAGAAGACGATGACGTTTCCGCGTGCACACACATCAAACGATTCTGTCACGTTCTACGCCGGACAGCAGAGGGGCTGGTTAGAAGCCGAAAACGGAGGGAGATAACCGGTACCGGTCCACCATTCGGTCCAATCTTACTCCACCAGTTTGACAGATTGTTAACGAATAAGTCATTTTCCTATTAACATTCTTCTGTCAGATCTTCTTCAGAGGGATCGTTTTTTTTGTTTTGTTTGTGTTGCTCTCCCTCTTATTTGCTGTTTTGCCGCTACGAAAACCTTCTTCTCACTTTGTGCTTCATTCAACCCTGCCACCTGTTCGGTTGTGTTTTTGTTGTTGCTTTCTTGCGCACTTTCAAAATACATTTCTACCCACACATTTGCTCACTCGTACCGTAAATGTCTCCGCCTGTTGCGAGCGACGGCAGCAGCAACAACAGAAAAAAAAGGACAACGATCGTACCGCATGTTGCACACGTAAACAAACCAACGCAGTGACAGCGTTGACAGCGTACCGCAATAAACAAACTTCGATCTAGCGGGTGGATGGGGGCGGGGGGGCCGGTAAACGAAACCATCTTACTGCGGGGCAAGGTGTAAATGGTGATGATGATCATGATGAGCGTTACACGCCAAATTGGAATCCGGGAAAATTGAGTTTTTCCACCCTGAATGTGTTTTTTTTCTCGGTTTTGGGAGTCGTCCATAATTTACGTAACATTCGCAGGAATCAAAAGGACCTCTTAACGAATTCGAATGCTTCTAGTAATACACTAGGAGGTGATTAACCTTAAATGCGTCAAGTTGGGTTCGTAATCATCACACACGGCATCAGCGTACAGAACTGATCTGGTTTGTGAGGCATTCCAGTCATTGTGAAACTTTAATCCTGCGGTCATAGTATCCGTCTCAACGATGAAAACTAACACCGACAAGATACACATGTTGTGACACAAAACTCCAACGTCCATGGCCGAGGTAAAGTCGTCTATGTGACAATCGTTCAGCCTGGTATCACTGCTAAGTCGTACACGACTAGTACAATCGTTGCATTTGATTTGACATTGTACGACTAGCCGTATGCTACATAGCAATTTCACCAGCTTAAGCAGCTAACGTCACTAGTTACATTTAGCTCTTGAAGCTCCCAACTGGTCTCAGCATATAGCGAACTGTTTTAAAAGCATGCAATAGCTAGTTAACACTGAGTACATCTTAAAAAGCTAAATACAAAGCAAGAATTAGAAGTAGTGTAGATGGATCTTTTACTGATATTATGACAAAATGCTACAGAGTATTGCGGGACACTCACACATCCTGCCGTATGAAAGTAATGCACCACGTAATTCTAGCGTTACGTCACTTCTGGACGTCTCCTTTGAACCCTGTGCACACGTGAGGTAGGCGAGTGTGTGCCAATGTGTCTGTGCAGAAAGATTCAAATGTGATAACGCCGTAGTATCGCTTAAAAGCCCTCCGACCATAGCTTTGCCATCTCGCACACGGTTAAACTTCGCCTTTCCAACAACACACACACATGCTATACCGGGACGAAGTGTGTGTGTGTGTGCGCGCGAGGTAAAAGATACAGCACCGTACCGAAAGACCGAACGAGACGCCGAAACCAGGTGAGTATGGGAGCTAAAGTTTCAAAATTACCTGTCAGCTGCTGGAAATAGATTTGCTCTCCGATTATGCATAAATTGGTAACAGGGTCTTACCGCATTCCTTGATCCGCTACCGGTAGTATATTGTCTACCGGCACAACGTGTACGGTGCACGTCGTGTGCCCCGGGAGCCTTCGGTATTATTGGACCATTACGGGAAAACGAACGGACACGGGAGTTTTCGTATCGATAAACTTCTAGCCGGGTTTTTGTCGCTCGGTCCAGGATTGTGATGGGCAGAAGTGGAAGAACAAAAAGCACAGCTACGGTGAGCCTGATGTGGCTGACAAAGCGGGATGCTGGTGACGTGTGGTTAACAGTGATTGCTTTCACAATTATGGAGCGCTTTTGTGAAAGGCAATGAGGTCAAAGAGCCTACGCTGGTGGTGATGTTAGTTTCCCTGCTACGGGTCTAGATGTAGGTCGGAGTGGCAATCATCCGGCTCTTGCATCAACAGTGATCAACAAAAGCAATTATTTGGACGCTTTCTGAACATACCGCTTGTGCTGCTTTCGGTTTACGGTGGACGAGTTCCACAAGGTAATATAAACAAGCAGGACGAGAAGGCGTATACGAATGTTTGAACCTAGAACTAGCTGTTAGGCTTAAGATTTTAATCAGTTAGATTCAATAGCGTCTCCTGCTCTATATAAAGTCGCTGCAGAATAAGAATTCTTCTTATATAGTACTCTACATATCTTTATCTGGATCAATCAATTCTGCGTATCGGAAGATGAGCAATAAGAACCGTCTTGCGCATATTAGTAGTAGTACCATTACCTGAGGCATTTACTCGTCAATCTCCATTCCGCGGCTATACGCCACATTCCAAGTGCATACAAATCCTGTCACCATATCTGCAAGACTTCAAGAATCTCTATTCCAAACAGATACCAAACACGCCTTGCCAATACTTACCATAGTACTGACAGCAGTTCGCTTGCTGCGTTCATTCGACACAGGTAATTAATCGATCGGGAAGCTCTTCGCTAACTGTTCCCTACTGCTCGTGTCCGTACAAATAGGCTTTGGTCTAATTTGTTTCTAACCTCGCAGAGAGTTGTCCGGGTTGGACCTCATCAAATTAACACCTTCAATTTTCTAGCCCCATTTGCAGTTCCTATCGTCGTAAGAGCCGCGTGGTTGATCACTTCCAGCTTATTCCGTCTGTTGTGAAGTGCGCGCTGTGAGTCACCGAGAACTAGGGTTTTGTTCGTCCTTCGAACGAATTAATATAATTGCTCCGTTTGCTCTTTCACCGATTTCTATCTGATTCCGATCGTTTTCTATGTAAACACATACAAGCGCGCGCGCGCGCGCACACACATAACCTCATTCTTGGTGATGGATGCACGCACATTTCTACCGCACTCGTTGTTGCGTCCCGTTCGTCCGGTTTTAGAAACCACAATCAGTCCATTACGGTGCACGGGTGTATCTGCAGCGAAAACGAGACCCTTAAGTTGTTAATTAAATTAACTTCCCCCATCGCTCCAGTACGCCCATGCCCCTGCCACCGAGCCACCGTCGGGGATGGGGAGGCCGGGTGCGAACGTACACACAAAATGACATCAATCGCTCGTAACGGAAGTCGAAGGCGCAACTTAACCTATAAATATGGATATCCTGGCCGGAATCGCATTTAACCTTCGGTGTGTTGCGTTGGCCCGCGTCCGTTTATCGGTGGCCGGAAATCTACGATTATCGTTATTGTTTTCATTATTCTACCGGTTCCGGTTATTAGCTGCTGCAGCACCACTCCAGGTGTCCGGCCGTCTCGCTCACACCCACCCATCTTCTCTAGGGTCACACCATCAACATCAACCCCTACCGTACTGTGTGAGGGTTTGCGCTCTGTTTTTTTAATGAGCTGTTTCGCGAGAAGAAGACAAAAAACTGGTCCGATGCACCGATGCATGCGCGCCAGGGGTCCTGGAAACAGCAACACACATCTAGGCGGCTTATGGCAACGGAATTAACACTCTATCTATCAAGCGAGTCGCGCAATCGAACGGCGAAGCAGAAAGTTGTACATGAGTTCAGTCGAATACCGCAGGCATTGTTAAATTCGGTGGACTGTTGGCATTGTTGCGTCCTGAAGGATACCAGGAAAGGTTAGCTAATCAGTCAGATCAGTTTGCACTGATCGATGTAAACGGGATGGGGAGTACCGCGTTTGTCATTTTCGACACAATCTATTTTCGCTGATAAAGTGATAGAGTGAAGCTGCGTAAAAAGCCGTCAAAAAATTTATTCTAAATGTTACACATTCTGTCTATCACAGTTAACGTAGACCTCTCACCATCTATCGGTTGTGTCCATCTATCAAGTTCAACAAGATACTAGAGATCAGTACCGAATATGCCAAAAATTCGCGATTTTGCGATACATTTTGCGATTTCCTGGAGCTGTAACAATTCCAAAGATCGGGAATCTGGATTGCAAACAAAACCTGGTGACATCTAGCCAAACAAATTAGGCAAGTCTACACCCATCCAACAAATGTCCTGAAAACCGTGCATGTGTACGTGCAGACGTATCCACAGCAGGACGTCCCATCGAAACGCATCTCTCCTTGTACTGATGTTATCAGCTCCCAGTCTACCCGTTTGTAGGTAGAGGCACAACCGTCGTACCATCACCGCTGGCATTCTAATCCTTCGCCCAAGGACTCCCAAAGCCGGGCGGACCCTACCGCCGCATATGTTGCCGTTTCCGCTCGATCCTTATCGCTACTTAAATGCTCGTGCTCGTTCGGTCATCGTCCATTTGCGCGAGGGCGCAACGGACACCAGTGATTAGGAGATCGTTTAATTCTTCGAACCCGCGGGTTCCGTTGGCTCAAACACTATCCCGTCCGGGCGCAGTGTGTCACTGGACGCCCTAAGGGCTACGTAACCCGCGAACGCAACTGCGCTAGCAGCAATGAAAACAAACAAACACGCAGAACGGTGAAAAGCACGCGCCTGAAGAAAAAAAAAAACAAAAACGGTGGCAACACAAATGGTCGCATCCGGTGACCGAACACATCCGCACCACCGGAAGGTGGACAATCACCAAAAACAAAGCGGCGAAGGAAAAACGACTGACGAAGGGAAAACATGGACGAAGTGGCGTGCTAAAGGGCGCGTAACGAAACGCACCAACTTTTAATTTGATTGATGCGTTTTGATGCTTCCGGACACCACCGGGTAGTTGAGGTTTGGGTTTGGGAGAACGGCAAACAACAACTCCTCAACACCCCTGACCACTGGAAGGTGATAAGTTGCGATTGCCGATGGCACCGATGGGAGCACGGTGGACGCCATTAGCAGATGCAAAAGTGTTCAACGGCCGCTGACGAGGTGATAATGGCTCGTCCGAGGGGAGCACATCGGAGGCTAATTCATAACCACCACCATGCTAAACCGTTGGATGAAGTATGATAAACGGGCCGAGAAGAGAAAGAAAGAAAAAAACAACGAGACTACCTACTGAGCAGCAAAACCTACCGAAGGTAATTTGTCTCCGCCCGGAGGAAAGCATCGGAACAACACCCGCTGGACTAATTACAAAGCGTTCGTGGGTAAGGTGCTTCTCTTAAGAAGCGGTTTCAAGACGAACAGATGCTTCGTGTAGAGAAGACTCATTTAAAGAGCATGGCTGCAAACACCAGCGTTCAAGTACTGGAGGTGAAAAGAAAAATGGAAATGTTTTAACAAATAGACAACAATTGGTGACACGGTTTGACAAGGGGAGCTGTCAAAAATGGGTCGTTTTCGGGGGGTTTTTTTTTGTTGTTTGAGCCGAATTGTTGTGTTTTTGTTCTGCCAGCGTTCAAGTACTGGAGGTGAAAAGAAAAATGGAAATGTTTTAACAAATAGACAACAATTGGTGACACGGTTTGACAAGGGGAGCTGTCAAAAATGGGTCGTTTTCGGGGGGTTTTTTTTTGTTGTTTGAGCCGAATTGTTGTGTTTTTGTTCTGCGGAACAAATTGAAGTCATTAGCTGTCTTTATAGGAATAGCCCTAATCAATTTCTCTTTGAAGCATGTTTACAAGGCCAAACCTTGAAGATTCTAAGCAAGGAACGATTTGGAGGAACGATATCGAATCCAGTCTTAACCGTCGCTTCGTAAGAAGGATTGACTATGCAGCTACAGGAAAAATTCAGATAGAGATTAGGACATATGGCCACTAGCCGCCGGTCCTCAAATATCGTTGGAGGTAGTTGAATAGTGTATATTCAAACCAGCGGAGTAACTTAGGAAGGCCCAGGAAGCTGGATTCCATAGTCGTTCCGCGGGAATACCTCACAGAGAGAGAGAGAGAGAGAGAAAAAAATTGAGTAAGAGAGCGCCAGAAATGGAAGACCGAGACCTCGCAAGTTTGTAGAGCCAGAGTAGAAGTTGTATTCTAGACGACCTCTCTTCTGTTATCTTGTACTTGTGTCACTATCAGAAGTCAATTTTTGGTACCAACTACTGCTTACTAGACCACATTACGACTATCCAGCTTCAGGTCAACTAAGTCACAGAATTCCAGGAATGGTAGGCCGAGACCTCTTGAAGTTTGTAGAGCCAAAGAAGAACAGAACAAAGAACTTCTAGACGATGTCTCCACTACTATCAGGATAAACTAAGTTAGAGTGCATCAGAAATGATTAAACGAAGGCCTCTTGAGGTTGTAGAGCTAGAGAAGAAGCCCCTATTAAGTTCTAGACGACCTCTCTACGGTTATCTTGTAAGTGTGACACAATCAGAAGTCATTTTTTTAATTCGAACTACTACTTACCAGAGCAATTACCATTTTATTTTGCTCCACCCTGAATGTATCACGTAGTGTGACATGTCTAAAAGCTACTAAACTCAGCTCCCCCCCCCCCCCCCCCCCCCCCTATACTGTTTAGTGTTATCCGCTTTGACAGCTTCATTTGCACCGTCCCACACTAAAAGCGTCCTCGCTAACCTCCAACACTTCACCAGACTTCGTCGTCTTTCGTTTGATGCCGTGCCGTTCCATGCTTGATGTTGTCCACCAATCGCTGCAAACTCATTTTTGCTACAAAAACAAATTGCAATCTTTGCTCCGTATCTCGCGCTGGTGGTTGACGACTGCCAGTGTCGGTAAGTATTTCATTATTATTAGTGTTATTATTGTTGTGGTGCCATCTTCTCGGTTTGTGGGTGTCTTGCTGACTGTGTGTGTTGAGGCCTCTGCCACGCCCGCACAGCCTGCGGCCGGACACAGGGCGTCCGAGCAGTCAAAATAGGACCGGGCAGCAGCGTCGCTTTGATCGTGACTAATAATCAAAAAGGCGTCGTCGTGCTTGATTCCTACTTACTTACCCCACCCACTGCTTCTCCCTCATTAGCTTCCAGCGGTCCTGCATTATTATGACATGAAAATGTTGCCACAATCTGCCCTGCCTGCCCTCGTTAACCACCCACGGCCGGTTGGCTGCTGTCAATCTAATCTGCCGCTGGTCACCCGTTCAGAAGTTTCGGATTTGTTTCGCTAAAGCACGTCCCACATTCGCCCACCGTCGGGTTGAGCTGGCGAAGCGGAAGGTGGTGACGAGCGCCTACCGGCACTTTCTGCAGAAAACCCCGCAAGCCGAAACAAGCCGTACCTAAAAAGGTCCGACGGAAAATTAAATGTGTTTCGTTTGAAGTTTCATTACACGAACGCTGCTGCTGCGCCCAACACCGACCGTTGGCGGTGGCGTCTTCATTTTCTTGTTATTGTTTTCGATGTTCGGATACCGGTACCGGCTACTTTCATTGAGCCTTCGAGCAGAAATAACACACTTTTCCCGTCCGGTTATAGCAGCAAACACTAGCGAGGACTCGTTTGTCTACTTTTCTTGGTTTGTTGGTACGCGCGGAGCAAACTTATTAAAAAGAACATTCAGTGTGATCATTACCGAGCGCCATCTTGGTGACATTTCGAGAGCCAAAACTAATTGCATAGACGGCAAATGTTTCTGTATGGGTGTACGCGCGAGAGCGAGAGAGAAAGAGAGAGAGATAAGGCAACACTTAGCTTCGGTATCTTGTGATCCTCACGTACACATAAAACGTCCCGAATGTGGTGCAATTATTCCACAAGAGAAACGGCCACAAGAAACTGTCCAACTGTTCGTGTGTATTAGAACTTTTCGCAAGCACTACAATGTATCGAGGTAACGAAATGTTAGTTTCTTCTTCTAAAACGAATTACAAACACTACGCCCCATAAGAGCGCTGTCAAAATATAATCAAACATTCGTGGCGAAGCAATAAAAGCAATTCACTACACACCTACTTCCAAGAATCTCTTATCACACACAATTCGCACACTTAGATGTGCTTTATTTGCACACTACAAACACGCGGCCATTGTCTGACCATGACGAACGGATGACTTGTCACCCGTTGATGGTTATGTCTAAACGTAAACAATAGTAGTACTTGTCAACTAGCAATTGTAACAAATAACGACGATGTTTCCCCTTTTTGGGCGTCGCATCCAAGCGGGCAGGAGAACCAAAAATGGATGTACCGAAGAGTGCGGTCTGCAGATAAACTAACACTACAATTAATTGTTACGATTGCGTACGAGTGTGTGCGTGTCGTTATTTATCCACCAGTCAGTGGTACGTGTTTCGCACCGTTTCGCACCGGATTGCAATTTACCTTGGCCGAAGGTTTGGGCGGATCGGCACAGATAAACTTTCCAGATCTGCACCAATAAACCGTAAACAAGGTGAGCGTTGTTTCGGGGAAGGCTTCTGCACAACCGTTTGCCATGTAGTGACCCTTTCGCAACGGGCTAACGACCGACCAGCACGTGCTCGGAAAGATGTAAAGATGCGGTAAAAGCATTAAATGTAACAGTTTACTGCAGAGCCGCTTTGAATGGTTTCCTTCTTGCTGGTTCGTTGGTGGTTTCTCGCAAAAAAAAAGAAGCGAAACAAAGAACAACAGCACACACACAAAAAACGGCGCACATTGGAAGGCCTCTTTGGGAGAAAATGGACGAAGACGAAAAAAAACCAAATCTCTCCGTACAACAAGAAGACCGGCCGAGGTTCAGTTTGGAGCTGAGTGTACTCAGAGGTTAATCCGTCTTGTTTTACGATGGTACAGCGGTATTTTAAGGTTTTGATTTTTGACTTGTACAAAAATGTAAACCTAACACGAGGAAACCCACTCGGTGGCGATGGTTCGCTTGATCATGTTGGAACCTGGGTAAACTACTACTCCGGTGCACAGCGAACCTGGGAACAGAAGAACGAAAATACAGGGAACACATGTTGAACAACATCTAGCCGACGCACGCCGTCCACGCAGAAGCGTTCGCTTGATCATCGGCAGAGTGTGAAGAAATTGTTTTCCGTCATAGTGTTGACACTATTTCTCGTCCAATAGTAACGATACCTCTGCTAAAACCTCTGGGCCAATAAATTCCTTCACAGTATCTGAGGCCTGCCCAGACTGTACCCGACTCAGCAAGTACACAAAGGCAGTCAATATCTGTGTCCTGTACAAAGCTCTCTAGGATGGCAGGACTACACTAAATAGCTACAGGAAAATGTGTGTTCAGAATGCGCCTCCAATTAGATCTAGCAATGTACATAATCAATCCTACAATAGCATAGCTATCAATCTCGACAAAACAGCTTTTCGCGGCAGGAAATCACTTTCGACAGCTTACATCGCGATGCGTCCGCATCATCTAAATATCGCTCTCGCCTCGGTGTGGATGCGAAAGTATTTAGTCTATCGTTGGGTTGCGTTATATACGCCAAATCGCTGCCAGCGTCAGGCGAATGTCAATCCATCTTCGTAAAGAAAGCTGACACGCACAGTCGCACATAATTCGTGCGGCTATTAAGGTCAACATTGTGCAGATGAAGCAACGTTCAATTTGCTGCAAATGCGAGACGGAGCACGCGTGCAATAGCGAGCGATAGCGGATTAAACGCGTCCTTTAATGGTTCTTATGTTACCGTCCGAAACCTCAGGAAACATACAGGTAGCTCGCCCCGCAAATGGCAGCGAAACGGAAAAGCGAAATCGTTAAGAAATTGATGATAATTCGTGGGAAATGAGGTATGTATATATGTGTAAGCAGAAGCGAGAAGCTTAACCGCAACATTGCAACGTATAAAGGCGCGGTCCGAGTACGTCCGAGAGTCAAAGAAGCAAAGAACAACACAACAAACAAACTTCATTACCTCCAAATGGCACCTGGAACTGTCGATCGGTCCCTAAAAGTGTTGCCACCGATAGTGTTTTGAAGGATGGGGAAAACCAATTTTCTTCTCGCAAACGAACGCAAAACCACGGCAGGCTAAAGTCAGGACTCTGTCAGGAAAGTCTGTCTGTGTGTATACGTATGCGGGTTCAGTTTGTGTACGTTACAGTCGACAAGGCTAGGTTGGGCGGTGCCGGCGATGGGAAGATTAAAGCAATATTTATGTGATTACATTTTGAATATTTATATCTTTGACAGCGATTGCGACTGTTGACGTAGCGTAGGATGTGCCGTGCCCCCCCCCCCCCCTCCCGGTAACACGCTCAACTGCAGCAATCCTGCACAAGCACACCGATCTGTCGAAAGAAAACGACAACGATTCGGTGGGAAAGATGCCAGGGCAAGTAAATAAAGTGTGCGGCGGTGCGATACACTAGCGGTTCCTCGATATTTATATGCCGAAGCCTCAGTGCTGATGGGAAGAGAGAGAACGAGTTATCGAAGGGAGGCGGCGTGCAAGCGAGAAGCAATTCGGTCGACGCTCAAAATGGTGCCATGCCAGGAATGTGCCTCCCGGCAGCGGTTGCGAAATGGTGCTGGAGCGACCGAGAAAGCAAGACAAGCAAGACGAGAGACAGCCAGCGAGTAGTAGTCAGCAGCAGCAGCAGCCAAGAAGAGAGTGTGCGCACTTGTGGTTCTCGAGCGCGCCCGAATGGTAGGCAACCCGTGAACGCCATTTGCCAGATTTTAACTCGTGTGCCGTAACCACCTGGAGCAAATGAGAAGAACTGGGGGAGGCGGTAGTTAGAGGGAAGAGATATCCGAGGGGAGTGAGCAGGAGTGAACAGTCAAAAGTGGCTCTTAAAAAGCGATTGTACAGCACCGTACGGTGCACGGTGTTCACCGGTGCTAGTAGACGAAACATCGTGCGCCGGAATGGTAGGCAAGCCCGTACACCATGACGGCTGACGGCTGCGCGTACCTAAACCTCCGACTCCCCGCCAGAAGACCGACGGTGCAGCAGGCCACCATTTTACCATCCTGACTGCTCTGCATTGGCGGCCGGAAACCGGATACATAGTGACAGAGTACACTACATACCCGGAGTGGACGGTGGGGGAAGAGGAGTAGCTCAGGGCAAGCAGGGAAGGCACGTGGAAGAAATAAATCGTGGAAGTGAACATTCTATTCCCTTTCCCTTTTGCCGTCCTGCAGCACACACACACACCCACACGCAAAGCACAATATGGGAAAGCTTTTACCATGGAGACAGGCCGGATCAGATCTCATGGGTGTTTTGGCGTTTTTCGTCACGGGAACGTTCGTTCATTGTTTTGTCTTATGTCCTGTGTGTTTTACCAGTTATCGTTCGCCCGTTTTTATTTCCTTCTTTCGGATTTATCTGGACTACCATTGTTCGCAGGATGGTTGAACGGTTTTCTTCATTGTCCCGGAAGGAATCTTTTAATATAGATAAATATTGTAACTAATTAAGTGTTCTTTAGTTGAGAAAATGCTTAACGAATTTCTTGCACTTCAACTGCAACATACCAAGCATCGCAACTGTCAACTATCGTCTAGGCTTAAAAAAACATGACTTAAGTAGCGCTCAATTCTTGGACAGTTCTTCTTATTGAAACTCCTTACAGAATTTCTTGAACTTCAAGCGTAACTCGCCAAGTATCCTCCCTCCCTGAAAAACAAAACTTAAGTTGCGTTAAGCTCTTGCTCTAAAAACTAGAATCCTTATTGAATTTCTTGAACTTCAACTTTTACATTTCGAGAATCGCAACTGTCGAACTACTATCGTTTGGTAGCAAAAACACAACAACAAACAATAGCAATACGCTAGCCGTAAAGCCCCGACGGCAACTCCAACACCGCAGCAATCCTCCACCCAACCCCATATCCCATTTCTCAACTCCGTAAGCCCCACAAGCAATTAAAAAACACGAATCGTTTTTTTTTTAGGTTTTTTGGTTTGATTTTTTCACTGTACGTGTTTTACGTTTCATCCTCCGCATACCTCGCACAAACAATTTCCATACGTCTATATGTGTTAGTGTGTCTGTGTACCTCCGCATTTGTTGTTGTGCCTAATCGACTAGACTTTAGCCGCAAATATCTGTTGCCTGTCATAGTGCGGCGTTGTAAAAATGGATTTTTGTTTTTCCTAGCTTTAATGTCAAACACCGCACTACAAACGCATGCCCACGTTATTGTGTGTGCTGCCTGCCGTATGCGTGCGTACTTAATTTGGAAATGTGTTGCTCGTTGTTGTGTGCTTTACTTTTTAATCCGGTAGAGTAATACGTGCGAACGCACTCTGAGAGTATGTGTAAAGACAAGCAACTCGGCACTCTGCATGTGTGCTTCTTACCTAAGCAAATAGTGCCACTATCTTATTTTCGCCCACAGTCCGTACGTCCGAAGCAACTTTCCAGGTAGCTGTGCTGCAGTGTATCGTGTAGCATGAAGCACTTTGCGTTAATCGATTCGTGCTTAGCATTTTCGAAATCTCCTCACCTTCTGGCAACTGATACTGACGCGCGCGCGCACACGCTTTCGAAAGCTCTATATTACAAAACTGCAGTGAACAAACTATTGCTGTTTGATAACCCGAGCACCAGATAAAGGCTGCCGTAGCGTGAAGAAACGTGTGCCAAGTTAACGTAGTGTTTCGGTAGTTTCGGATCACCTAGTCACCAAGGACAGACAGACGCTATCAGCGAGAGCGCCGTGCTCTTGGTGTGCAGCGGCACAGAAGGCATACAGGCAAGGGATATAAAACGTTTACAGCGTGACAAAAGGCATGGTAAGTAACAGCAGCAATAGCACAACAAAGTCAGTTCCTTGAAGTAAGCAAACATCAAAGGTAGAGTTGCCGGAAGCACACATTCAACTAATTCTTCCTGATAACCGCAAATCATACGTTCCACACAAGCATCCACAGAACGAATGAAGGAAAAACAAAACAAACACAAAACCCAGACACACAAGAAATAGAGTTGCAGTTAATGTTTTCATCTTCGTTTAAGGTTTGTTTTATTAGTAATAGCGTTTATACTTTATACTTTCTTGGTGGCGCTTCCCGACGGCGTTTTTCTCTTCTGCAAGGAGTGGGAACGTCGGGTCGCGCCTCTTTGCTGCTATGTACACCTCCAGTAGTTCTGCCGTTTGCGCACTAACCCGTGACGAGCCCTAAGCTTACTGCGGCAGCGAATAGTGCGTAACAAAACCGGTACGGAACGTATAAGAGAGCTTATTTAATTTACTACTTTAGGTCGATATATCATTTTCTAGCTTTAGTATTCCAGTGGTTTCGTCCCGAGGCGTAGCACATACATTCTACAGGCGCGTTAAGTAGTCGAAGATTCCGGGGTCTCGCTACACGAAACCGAATGGGTGCCTCTTCTGCTGTCGCTGTGTTTAATACTCACTAGTATGCATGTGGTTGTGAGTGACTATGTGTATGTGTGTGTGTGTGTGTGTGACATAGTATCTATTGTTTCTCCCCGAAATTTGTCTCGCTGTATCGTAACGCATATGAAGGAAGTCCGAAGGTGTGGCTAGTGTGGTATTGGAGATCCTCCGTACCACTTACCCGAGCTGTCCAACGTCGGCTCCCGGTAGCCTCCATTACACCAGCGACGAGAGCGGTGGCCGCGGTGGAGAACCGGCACGGGCAGCCGACGTGGTGTAGTAGAGTTGCTGCGAGTGAGGATGGGGAGGCGGCGGCACAAACCCACCGGTCGCACCCTCGTGGTAAAGTACCGGGACCCGCACCAGACGCTGCGCTGCGTGCGCCATGTTGGCCATGTTGGCTGCCTCCAGCTCTGCCGCTAGCTGTCGTTTCCACTTGTTCCGCCGGTTCTGGAACCAGATCTTTACCTGCGTTTCGGTGAGCCGAAGTGACGCTGCCAGTCCCGCCCGTTCCGACGAGCTGAGATAGCTGTGAAGATGGAAACACGGACCGTAGTTAGTAAGGGCGGCCGAACCGGGAGCGGGAACGCCCGCGACGTACCGTTTCAGATCGAAGGTAGACTCGAGCTGGAACACCTGCGCCCGCGAAAACACGGTTCGCGTTTTCTTCTTTCGCTTCGCCTGCATTGCACTGCTGTTGGAGTTTGGTGAGGCCGAATCGGACGGTCGATCACTTTCGTCGTCCTCTTCGATGATTTCCTGCCCGTCGTCATCCGACTCGCAGTCGTCACCGTTGCTAATGCCGCCGGCACCACCCGGTCCACCACCAGCGCCGGACCCACCCATCCCAACCAGGCCGCCCGCACCACCGCAACCGGTAGCTCGGGCGCCCAGAAAGGCGGGATGTGGCGACGGGGACTTTGATTGCTGGGAAGGTGGTGGTGTCAGCGAGGGTGACTGGTTTTCGATCGCGTTGGCAGAGTTGTCTGCAATGAGATATCGGAAGGAATGAGAGTTAGAAAACCGATCGGGACTGAGACTGAGAGTATCTTGGGTATTTCTAGCTCCAACAATTAAGTCCAGTAGTCAGACAACCAAACGAGCAACGATTCGAAACATCTGCTGAGGAGATATCAGTCTATTATACAAGCACAACATTACTGCAGTGTTGCCTCTCGTTATCCGTGATACCGAGGTCATCATCATACCGATGGTGTAAGTGACAACTCTCAAAGACCTGCAACAGACGTCAAAACAAAACCAAAAGAGTCTTGATGCTGACCAAGTGATGTCGTCACTGCAGACCAGCCCGGACCCTGCTGTCTAAGCAGTCATCTCCTATTTCTCACGACCCAGAGTAGAATCGGCTCAATGATAAGGGTTTTGCAACTGGCGGCCTGTGTGCAGCAAAGGCAGACAAAAACGTTCCACTACAAATCGTACCACATTTTAGGTTAAACTAGCTTTAACCTAACCAGCCGAAGTACTTTAGTTTCCAGCCAACCCTTTGTTGCCTCATGTTTCGCCGCCCGGTGCGCCATTACCGAAGGTGTGCGCTGTGAATGGGTGACCCGAAGGTAGTGTAGTGTGTACTTACCTTCCATTACCCTTTAATTTACCCGGTCCGCAAAGAGCTGGCACGGGCTTCACGTTTCATGCCAGCAAGCAGCACACAAAATAGGAAGACTCCGTTCGCCGTCGTCGGCGGGCAAGGTCGATGCAGTTGAGAGCACCATTCGGAAGCCATAGAGTCAGGCGCACCGTTTCACTGCCCGGCACCAACACCGCCACCGAGAGTGTCTTTTTTTGGGAGAGATTTAACACTTTACCCGAGTGAAGCCATACCGAGGCGTGGAGACACCGACACTGAAACAGTGTACTCCACGGTACCCCCGTACACTCCGTTTTGTGCTAAGCCGCTTAAAAACTGTTTGCTCAATAGTTTTGCAAATAGTTGCTCCTGCTAAACACAACACGCCGCAACACCGACGTACCGACCGTGACCGTACGGGTTTGATTGGGTGAAGCACACCGAAACTGCCAAGCAAACGGAAGACGATGTAAGCATTCTGATACTTCCTTTCGTGTGTTTGTTGTTGTGTTTTTGTTTTCGTTCTCGGTTTTTTTTAGCGTCAGGTTAGGAAGCTCAGCTAAATTGATTGTCTCGTCAAACACACACACACACACACACACAGTATGGCGAGGATAGTGTGACCCTTGAGTGAGTGTGTAATTTTTTTTGTTCGAGGACTCATCGCCAACGTAAAGGAAAACTTAAAAACGTTTCTAAAATCAACCCCCAGCGTCCGGGACTCCGGTACTTACCGTTGTTGGGGCTGTGGAAAGGCATCCGATGTGACGTCGGTGGCCAGGGCCAGCCGGGTGGGCAGAGCGCCGCATACCGATTAGCAATCGCACTCCACTGTGACATGAATCCCAATCTGCGGAACGGAAAGTGAATGCAAAACATTAGTACGGCGGTCCTGGATAGGGTGGCCCTGTTTGCCGAGGGTCGGAAGTGAGCAGATAGTCAATGATTGAAAGCAATGAATGTCGATTGAAAAATGAAGATTAGTCCCTAAACAGACACGACAATAGATCTTTTGCAACTTGACTTGCCCCTAGCGTACCTTCCCTAGGCGCGTTCCATGAGGATGAATATAATTGAGGTTAGTAATGGTTCTATGTGAAGCAAACAGTTTGAAAGCCGAAGAAGAAAACGAAAGGGGTTTCGGTTTGGGAAATTTTTAATACACCGCTACTCGTCTTGCGTTGCGAGTCCGGTGCAAAGGCCGTCTGGCTCGATACGAGCCACAAGTCCTCCCGCAGCAATTACTCAAGACATCGTGTTATCTGCAGTGCAGAATGGCGAGAGTACGTTTGGTAGCTTGCAGCGTTGCACTTACGGCATCTCGACGTGCGCCCCTAGTCAGCAAGCGATACATAACCAGGTAGTCTTGTGGGTATCGTCAGCAACTACATCTTCCTGCTGCGAGTACAGTAGCATAGCACCGCACCAAACTAACCCTTATATACGTGTCAGGATGTACATAAATGTTTGCTTTCCAAGGTCCTGAATATCGTCGGATCGGATTGATTTCTGGAAGAAAACAACAACCAGGCAGGCAAGGGCACGCATGTTGTACATCATCGACCGCCATCAACAAAAAGGGATGGCGTGCCCCTTTTTTAGCCAGTGAGGCAGTTGGCCCCGGGGTTCGGGAAACTTGTTGACGTGTGATTATCCTTGGCTTACGCAGCCAACAACCAAGGCACGAACAAAACGTGTTGGATGCCTTCATGACGCATTTCTTCTCTACGCTCTATGGTTACGCTCCAGGACACGCACGCACACACTACAGCGAAGCATCATGGTTTAGCTTACGGCATCCAGAAAGCAGGGTTTTCCGTTGCGATGCCAACCGATGGTGGTTCCCGTGTGTATGTGTGTGTGTGTGTCCAGTCGAATGAAGATAAATGTGGCCCAACAACCGCCACATCTCTCATCCATCCATTCTCATCAGCATCGTCAGGGAAGGCCACGAGGATAAGGGGTTCAGGGCTTCGATTATAATAGCCCAGTTACGCGTGTATCGGGCAGTAGCAAATCCGGACACGGCTCATGTCGAGCAACGGTTTCCAATAAATTATGCGATGTAATGAGAAGATCCCGGCACTGCGGAACTAGGGAATCTTTTGCAGATCCATTTGAATAAATTTACACCCTTGACGGTAAAGGGGACGCCTGTTGTGTTGTGTGTAACCCTTTCACTTGAGTGCTGTTTTAGTTTATCATTATGTAGCTTGTTAGCTTCGTTCTATATTATACGCTCCCTCCCTCTCTCACTCTCTCTCGCTCTTACTCTTTCCATCTCTTTCGCTCTCCCATTATTGATACATCCATTACTAATCACGCTCTGCAATGCCGCTTGTTCCGTAGCAGACTTTGCAAAAGCTTGCATACATTTCAATGGGCCCAATTGAGGCGAAGCATAATCGTCTCTATAAATAGAGTGGTTTTGCAGGCTTAAAAGGATCCATAGATTTGAGGTAGCAGCACTATAAATGAGTAAGGCAAGCAACAGCCAAAAAAAAAAAGGGACAACACATTTGTAACACGAATAGAAACGCTTTTGATTGCAGTCAAACGAACCGGTCGAAAAGTTTTGCGCAAACAAAAGGGCTCGCGGCTGCTCTCGAAACAGAAATCAAGCACACTAAACGACGCCATCTTTTTTTTTTTTGGTTAGGTTTTTTAGGGATATTGGTGTTTCTTTTTTTTAAGTTCACTAGAACAAAGTAAAACACATTCGATAACATATCCGTCGATAAAAGATTTTTTTGTTGTTGTCGTTTAGTTAATGCGCAAACAATCAACACCTCATTCCGCCATTTTTGTGTCAAATCACGCGAATGTTGCTAGCGAATATAAAAGAAACAATAAGCCCACCACATTCGATCGTTCCAGTCGATCCGATGCGTCCACTTAAACGGGTACTTAGCGGGGAAAGTTGGCGTGCCTAGAGGACTCGATTTTTTAATGGCGCGTTTTCCCCACAACAATGGCGTTTGGGCGTTCTGTAGGCTCTGCTCTGTTTGCTTTTTGGGCCGGTGTGCTACTATTTCAATCATTCTTTTATCATTCTTCCGTGTGTGTGTGTGTGTGCGTGTGTCCCCGAAGGGACGAGGATCGAATTCTCGGATTGAAAAATAAAACTTTCAATTCTTGCTGCTCTGCCCGAAACGTTCCCGTCGGTGTTGCCGAACGTGATACGCTGTACGGATGCGGGATGACAGTAGTAGTGGTAGCCACACACAAAGAGCAACTGTACGATGGTTGTGGTGGTTGTGAGCGCTGCTAAATTGGAACGACCATTTATCGATCCCGGCGTATTGGGAGATGGTAGTGGTTCCGATTTGAACGTCCATTATTCGCTCATCGCCGGTTTCGCTACACAGCTGCCGGAGTTAATCAAGGTGGCAGACAGTCGGAAATGGTACTTGCAATTTGTTGTTGCGGTTTTTGTGGTTTTCTTATGGCCTTTGGCGTTTTATAGTAGCTATTTTTATTGTGCAGCCATGCAACGATCTTTGGGCTGACGGTATGTGAGCATAGGTACCATTGCTGCCCTTTCGCTATGGTGCAGCTTAATTGACTATTGAGCAATAGTTCGCTCGGTTTCGTTTTGTGCCTGGATGTTTGTCACGACAATATTCCTGTGTGCAATGGCCACGCGCGCGCTGTGGCTTGATGAGAAACTTTTACAACCGTACAATAAATACCCTACCGAAGGAGAATCCTAAGCGATGGGAACGATGGTGCTGTATTGAGCAAGTCATCTTCTACCGTCTGTCATCTAGCACGTCCTGAAGTGCATTAACTTTTCATCGCAATCCATGCGATATACAACAATGAAGACTGAAAAGGTGTACCATATCCACTCCGACGGTTGTTGACTCGTGTAATTTGCTGCGGAAATATGTGCCCTAGCATCCTTACCTACCTAGCCCGTACCTTACCTACCAGATATGCTGTCCCTGTTCAGCCTCCAGCACGAGAAATCCCTGTTCGATACTGAAAGACTATTAACGCTAATCGCATTAACAATTAGCGCTGCATTGATTGTATTTTCGGCGACCGAACAACGTGCACACACACACACGGTGTCATTAATACCGGTGTTATGATGTGTGGTAAATGCGCGTGAAGAGATCAGGCATTACACAAGCCTCGTTTCGATCGTACGGGGGATATCTGTGAGGTTTCGCGCCTGTTTTACTGGC
>KZ062479.1:33379-64952 GCA_002091835.1 Anopheles maculatus | reverse complement strand
GGGGCGGCGATGTGGGGGGGGGGGGGGGGCGGTGGTGTTCTTTGTTATAGTGGTACCCCCGGTTCACCCGCTACCACTCTACCGGCACGGCCGGCCTATTGTGTGGTTTGCGTGGATGAAGCTGAAAAGTGAACATTGCGCGCGTCTTCGCTGGGTTGGGCGTAGGCACAAAACAAAAAAAAACGGCGGGAAAAGCACTCATCTTCTTGACATACCAGCCAAACACACACACACACACCCACACTTGGCGTTTCCCTTCCCGGGGTAATCGGTGTCCGGCCCGGGGAAACATCCTTCCGAAACCGGGCTGACTTTCGGTAAATTATGCTGAACGAAACAACAAATCTTTCCCGATTGCTGCCTATTTTACAGAAGAAAAACAAAACAAACTCATCTCCCAGCAAGAGAACGAGAGAGAGAGAGACAGAGAGAGAGCGCGCGCACAATGCGTAACAAAAGACAAAAGGCAGCAGCGCACATTTTCCACATTTTCCACGGCAAACCGAACCAGCGCTCCAGCTGTGTGTAAAACCACCGGCGCGTTGTTGTTCGCTTATCGCTTGTTTCATTCGCCAATTTGGCGACCACTATCCGGGGCGGACCCCTTTTGTTTACGCTTTCTGTGCCACCGTGCCAACCCGGCTGGCGAACCGTTTTGTGAGCTAAAACCGCCCGGAAAACTCATCATCATCCGCCGTCGCTTTTGTACCGGCAAACCGTGCTGCCGCCCCCCAAAAACCGACTTTACGACTCATTTGACCGGTTGAAGAAATTAGACCAGAGTAAGACCCACGGCACCACACGGTAAGGACGGGTACGGTGCTGCTCATTTCGTGTCCGTTTGTGCCCGGTACAATGGGGATGCTTGGATGTCTTGCTTTTTTTTTTGTTTTTTCTTTGTCCTGGCCAGGTTTGTTTTGTTTTTCGCTGTTTATCGCTCGCTCATCTCCACTATTCGATTGCGGTTCGAGGCAACCGAACATAACAATTAGTGTAAATACAAATTAAGCGGTATCATGATTAAAGTTCAATTGACATTCGTTGCGCGGGAGGAGAAAAGGGCGGGGAGTAGAGGGGGTACGCGTAGCAGAGAAAACAAAAAGCCACAAATTATGCCTATTATAGCAAAAAGGTATCCATTACGAAAACCGAAATTGTAATCATAATTGGTACTGTTAGCGTGCGAATGACCGCGCGCACATATTGATTGTGTGTTTTATTAATGTCAATAACAAATTATTTTCACTACCGTCATTACACTCTCGATGCATCATTTACCATGCGTAATTAAGCAGTAGAGGGCTTCCGGGGCACAAGTGGCAGTAATTAAGTGGGAATAATTATGCGGACCTTCATTTCTGCCCAACGAGATTTCAACCAAACTAATTTTTGCGCTTTAATAACACTCTTTAAACAATCGTAAACCTTTTGCGGTGCGGATTGCATACTCTCTGGCTCTATGTGCAGAGCGCCCCCACCGAACTAACAATCCGCGCACAACAAACGTCACCTAACAAGTGGAGCAGTGTTGTTTATTTAAAAATCAAATCAATTATTCTCCCTCCGTTTTAGGAGAAATCAAAGTACTTAATTTCATCAATCGATCTCCGGTGGCTATAATTGAAATTAAACATTTGACAGCCGCCAAAATACGCCGACGGGCTTATTGTGCCGGAAGCTATTTGTCGTTTATTTCACACCCCGGCGCGTTACTGAGAACGGTTTTGCCTCAGGCCACGGTGTGATGCAGATGTGTGGAAGAAGTAAGCGAACACGGATGGGATTAGGAGTCTGTTTATATGCATGCATTTTTTCCCATTCGGTTGGTTGACATGTTCAAGCACTCTAGGGTACTGATATCAAACTCGTTTTGAGCTTTGGTTTGGTGTCTGGGAGCGGCTGGGAAACCATGTTCATAATAAGTCTAAGCATAGCTCGAGAAGAAATAGTCTAACAGGGTTAAATCACACTGTCTTGGTGGTAAGTTATTATCCCAAATCGTTATCAGCAAACCTTATGTGTAAACATATGACAAAGTCCCCGATAGTTTAGCTATAACACCAGGGATAATAAGGGATCCTGGGTACTGTACCACCAGCGGCCCTGTTAACAAACACTGATTTACGCAGGGGTGATGTACAGATAGGTGACCGCACCTTCGAAGTCGTCCAAAACTTCCCCTATCTGGTGTCAAAAGTCAGCACCGACAACAACATAGACGTTGAGTTGCGCGCAAGGTTGCTGGCTGCCAACCGGTCATACTACAGCCTAAGGAAACATCTCCACTCAAAATACCTGTCGCGACGGACGAAGCTGGGGCTGTACAGAACCTTTATAGTCCCAGTACTCACATACGCCTCTGAGACATGGACTCTGTCCAAAACTGACGAAACCTTCTTAACCGCGTTCGAGAGGAAGATGCTCAGAAGGATTTTTGGGCCCGTATGTGTGGAAGGACAGTGGAGGAGCCGAAACAACGAAGAATTCTACGAGCTGTACGGTGAACTCACCATCGTGCAGCGAATTAGGCTCGCCAGGCTCCGGTGGGCTGGTCATGTCATGAGAATGGCACCGGACGACCCAGCCCGTAAAGTCCTTTTAGGCCGTCCACATGGACAGAGGAGGCGTGGTAGGCCCAAACTGAGATGGAGTGATGGCGTAGATGCGTCCGCCAGAACGGCCGGGATACTTGATTGGCAGACGACGGCGCTAGACCGTGAGCGGTATCGAGGATTGTTGCAGCAGGCCAAGACCGCGATAAGTAAGTAAGGGTACTGTACCAGGGAATTGGTATAGTTGCAGACCATAGCATACTTAGCTTTATACCTTAGAAAAGGGACAATATTATTGAGACATCTAGGGCGCAGGCCAGTTTCCACGAATTGTATTCCCCATATTGCGAAAAAACCCTGCGAGGACTATTCTTGTAAGCATTAAACACGAACGAATTGCTCCGAACTTCTCGTGGTAATTTGGAGCTACTTACTGTATAAATCAACTGTCAGAATAGGAACTGAAAAGTTCTCAGCAGTCCATTGTGAGCCAAGATCTGCAAGATCTCCAGGTCCTTGGTTCAAGGACCGTATGGTTGACCGTATGTGCTGCCGGCTATAGCTAACGTCTGTAACGTATCCTCACAACGACGGCTAACACTAGGTACCGACGGATTAAAAATGCTTTTCCATTTCTCCTTTAATAATCCCGCACGAATCGTGACCCCTGCTGATCGTACCTTCGAGACGCGAGGCCTCGTTAAAAAACCCAGTGGTCCCATAATCCACGCTCGATAGCCAAACTAGCTATTTACTTTGTTAATTAGTTTAAAATAACGCATTCCTCCCTTGACCGCACAACAAAATAAAAAAAGAAAACACACCCCAGCGGCAACCAAACTCCACCAACGATATAGATAAGAACCGCTTTGATCCATCCTTTGTGGCCGTGCGCGTGCGCCCGAATGTTAGGCTACACGCACTGCTTAGAGCGGGGCTATCGAGTTGCGGTGGCACACGGTCGCACGTGGCAACAGTACCGGAGTGTCCTAATGAAATTTCATGATTAACAAATTGATAATGATCGTACGGTGAGCGAACGCATAAACACTCGTCCCGCCATTCCGCAACCAATTCCCGCCCCGTAATTGGTTTCTAACCTTCCCTGCCTGCCGTGGTCCGACCCTAACAAAGCAACAACTCGAAAAGTTTAACCCTCCGCGGGCAAAGATCGAGCCCGTCCGATAACGGGCCGACGGATCGGTTGGCGCTACATTACACCAACATTTAACTGTCCGGCGGAATTTATTGGATTTCTAACGTAGCGACGCGTAACTGGTACTGCTGTGTGTTATTCCGTATTTTTTCTCTCTCTCTCTCTCTCTGTTTTGCTCCCTCGTAACGCGCAACAAGGGTACCGAAAAACGTTTTCTGGTCCGGCTCATAATTCGTCCACTTTTATAATTAACAAATCGCCACCGTACGATGTTGATGATACGTGCGCACCAAATGACAACTTAGTAAGTCATTATTTGCTGATCCAGCTCCCCCCTACCCAAACTACACTCGATTAGCTGTCATCTTGCGAACCGGCGGGGGAACCCAACTGTCAAACCGGTTAGCCAAAAGGTAAACAAAACAAACTAAACTAACCGCATCGTTTGCCTCCCTGTTTTTTCGCAACGATCCACCTCAGTGTGTGTGAGTGGGTTTTTTTTGTTGTAGCTTATGTCATTCACGTTTGTGTGGGGAAATATTTGACCTCGCCTAATAACGATATGTCTAATTTTGCCGCAAATTAATCTGTAAGCTAATTTGTGAAATGGAACCATAACGAGCCTATCGCATGTCGGATAATCGTTCCGATGTACTCGCGGGCTGTTTTTTGGCTCGTAAAAGCACGAAAAATATGACACACCGATAGGAAGGTACGCGAACGTATGAGAGGCAACACCAACACAAACACACAGCAATGATTGCACGAGTTTCGATAGCACTTTAGCAGCAGCGTAATCTTTCTCGTCTAATTGTTTCTTTGCCCGACCGAAACACGATTGAAATTGCGCTGACAGTACGTTTGACAGTTCGTACGTAAATTATATTCTAACCTGGAAACGATTAAGATCCATTTCAATTTCAACCTCAGCAAATGGTTGCGCGAGTGACAAGGGCCACAAATATTTATACCCAAAAACGTAAGAAATCAACTCCACAAAAACAAAACAAAACAAAAAAAACAAACCTCCTCCGCTGCCATATAATCTTTAAAATCGCTTTCCATTGCGCCTCGGGGTGTGTCCCACAATGCGCCCCCCCCCCCCACCGAAATATGACACCGATTCGAGAGTTTTCGCCGGAATCGTCTTACGGCTGTAGCTCCCCAGGTCACCCCGAATTAAGAATCCTTGAAAGGTGCCAGTAAATCCGCTTTACCCAAACCTGTCAGCCACTTAAACAAAACATTAGCTTGTTTCTAACACCACGGTGCGCGCGGTAAGTTTTTCCGCCTCTCTGACGCTGGTACGGTGATGTCTTTGGCTAGGATTTTACAGATCACCATCGTAACGATGTCTACATTTCGCAACGAGTCGGCTAGATGGATGATACCTACAGCCAAACGGTGATGAAAGATTTGTTTTCTTTTAACAAGTTTGCTGTAGACAGCCCGAGCCCTGGAGGATGTACAGCGGTTCCGTTTCCTGTAACGCAGGCTGTGTTACCTTCACGCCTGTTTGTTTGGATATATTTCCATATTTAAGTATTTACCACCCGCCAGTTGCAAACATTATCCACCGTTTTGTATATCCGTTCTTCTTTTTGTTGTTGTGCGGCCCTTCGCTTCTCGCTGCTCTGTCGCGTCCGGTAGCACTGTTGAGGTTACAAACGGTACGGACCGTTAAACAACAAACCGGCACGTACATCTGTCACCCTCTGGTGTTTGGCTTGCTTCCGGTAAGCAAACCCGGTACCATTATAGCGAATTACTCCCAATTAGTCCAACCATATCTTACGCAAACCGTGTTGCCCGTACACCTTTTTCTCCGGGCTGGGAGTTATTAGGCGCACCTCGAGAGGGATATTCTGCCGACAAGGGATGATCTCCGGAGCTTGCCGGAAGACAACAACAACAAAATGCAGGGATCTCGCCGAGTCTCACTCGAAACACGCGACGGGTGGTCCTGTTTTCGGTGCAGAATCTCGGCGGTCCTTGCAGATATTCGGAAGCCGATCGAGCGAAAGCGACTCGTACACAACAAAACGGTACGCTCTCACCACAAGCGGCGGCTGTTGTTTCCGTTTTCAATGTGTAGCTCTAGCGAAACATAATCTTAATTTGTTCATCCATTTGGCTCATCCTCGTATAAATGGCGGTTCGGTTGAAGCGGCAGTTTCCTACCCTGGATCAGTCAATTTGCTGAAACACACGTCATGTCGATGCTCGTGCATTGCAGCGCACACTCACACACACTGCAACACTAGGGGTAAAGTGACAAGCGGCGGTACTACTACCGCTCCGAAAGCAAAAAACACAAATGAGAAGGTGAAGCAGAGGTAAAGCACATTAAATCAGCAGCGATACAAAGAAGCAGTGCCAACAACGGGTCTGCCGGGAATAAAGCAAAGCACACCGGAAACACTATCGACAGAATGACACCTTCGCTCACCGTTGCGAGAAGTAATTACTCGCTATCGTACGCGCTGTGTACTACCACCGTACGAACCGTACGATGAAAAGTCAAACGATAATGGGTAGATTTAGTGCCTGATGTCAACTGTCGTCGGTTCGGTGTGGTGTTGCGCTTCGGTGTATGCCGTGTCGTTGCGACACGGCCAAGTGATTAGATGCCGTGCTCGGTGGTGTACCGCACGTTCGACATGGGTTCTATGGCTGCCTCGGTAATACGATTAAAAACAAAGTTCCATCCGTACGGAACCGGCTGTCTTATCATTGGCGGATACAGTTTAGTACCTTGTCGAATGGGTGCTTAAAGTTGATTGCGTTCGCACGCCCCTGGCAGGTACCGAAGACTCTTGATTCAATGACTCTGGAGGACTCTGAGCTCAGTAAAGCAACGAAAGTTCTGCATCGCGGACTATGAACTAGGAAGTACATCGAACACTGCTCACGCTACACGCTGGATGCATCACGCGTCCAAGGCACCGTACACCGTAAGAAATCACCTACCTTGACAACATGGCGGCATCCTGCGTGCTCGGCGTACCATTCGACCCAAGGCTGACGGTTCCGTTCGAGACGGATGCCGCGGCGGCTGCAGCGGCCGCCGCCGCCGACAACGGTATCGACGGTACGGGCGTTATCACACCGATACCCTTCTTCGAGACCGGCTCGGTTCGGCTCAGTATGCTCGAGATCGAGAAGCTGGTGTAGCCCGGATTGGTCGACGTTTTGCCGACCGTCGGCTGTACCGCGTGCGGTGACTGCTGCTGTTGCGTTTGCTGATGCTGTTGCAGTTGATTGATATGCGAGTGAGGATGTAGCGGCGGATGCTGATGATGTGCGGGATGCTGCTGCTGGTGATGCTGTTGCTGCTGCTGCTGCGGATGATGGTGATGATGGTGCTGCTGCTGCTGCTGCTGCTCTGGCGGAGTTTTCGGCGGACTTAACCGAGAGTCGGGACTGTGGTTGAAGTTGTTGCTGGCGCTGTTGGTGCTGTTGATGGTGCTGTTGACCGGGTTGGCCGGAACGGGGGCCGCAACCACCGGCGGCACATGGTAGGAACCGCAACCGTGCTGTCCGGCCGCCTGTGCAGCAGCAGCCGCCGCCTGATGATGTAGGGCGGCGGCGGCTGCCGCAGCCGCCACCATCGCCGAATGATGCTGCAGTACAACACCGTGTCCACCGCCTGTTACCGCGTGCGGACTCAGGTGGTTCTGCTGCTGGTGATGCAGCTGTTGTTGTTGGTGCTGCTGCTGCTGCTGCAGTGATTGCGTTGGTGAGTGCGTTGGTTTTAATTGTTGTGGTGGTTGTTGAGATGGTGTGGAATAGGCCGATTGCGACTGGTGGTGTTGAGTGTCGGGCGATGAGCGCTGCTCATCGTCACTGCCCGTCTGCCCCGGGTGGGGACTGTCGAGTGGCCGCGGACTTGGTTCCGGGCTAGACACTACGTTCACATCAATGTCCACCTCCGGCGAGGACATGTTCGCTTCAAGGTTCATGGTTGGCGCCGAACTTCAAAACCGGGTTCAAAAAACACCACACACACACACACACTCACGCACGCAGAGTCTTTCGATCTTCACAAATTACACTTTGTACACACTGCACGAGGATGCGGAATGCATAACTTTTAGGCGACCGAACAACAGCAACTGTTTATGATGTGTGGCTCCGTACATCGAGCGGAGATCTCTCCCAGTGGAAGACTGTTTGTTGGCGAGGTCTGCTAGATTGGTTGTTGAGTGTTGAGCGCTTTGTCTACTGCGGTGCGGTAACGGCCCCAAAATCGCCCAAATCGCTTCAGTCAGCCACACACGGACAACGTGTCGAGCGCAATGCCAACCATTCAGGCGCACGACCCTGCCACAGTACACACGATCTCGGGGTTTTGCAGCGCACGGTACGTCACATTCGCCTACACACGCGCACACATACAACCACACAGATCATACACATATACGCACACACATACACACAGCTACTGGATGAGTCGCACCACAAGTATCTTCGCTTCGGCGCTCCACTCAACACCGTATCCCGTTTCCTGTCGATTTACTAGCCTGTTTTGGAGTCGCTTCTCTCTCTCTCTCTCTTTCTCTCGGTCGCTCTCTTCGTTCTCCCGCACTTTCCTGCACGATGACAACACGGCACTGCACGTAAATAAATCCGCAACGCGACGGTTATGCCGGCGTACGCCTTCTCACTGCAAACCCAGGCAGACGGACCGACAGAACGGATTGTTGTTGACTCGACGACGGGTGTGCAAACTATAAAAGCCCCAGCGGTTACGGTTAAAAAACAAAACTAACAAACAACCGGAGCCGGAGCACCAAACCGTACCCCGTGCGCAACTAATGGTGGCAGCTGCAGGCAGCCGAGCTTTGTTTTTCTTTCGCAGTGCAGTGCGCGAATGAACGGCAAGGATTCGCCCAAACCCGACCGTTCCCTGGGTTGTGTCGGGCGCACGTACGGTGCGCGAACGAGACCGTCCGACCGTGCGCTGTTTCGCTTCGGTGTGGTGCGGTTGGTCCCTTTCGTGCAGCCGGCAACCGTCCTCGCATCGTTATCCTTCGGTTTCCGGTTGGGCGGAGCTACGCGAGCGCTACCATTTAGCCAATCGGAGGGCAGCGTGTACTGGCCCCGGGGCCGATCACTACTGAGCGCTTGCAAGCGTTAGCCGTCAGGATGTTCGAACACTGATCTGTCCCGCTTCAGCCCGTAAGCCCGTTCTGTTGCTTTCTCGCCTGCTGGCAGCAATTTCTTTACAGCCGGCAAACACTTTACACACGCAAAAGGATCCGGATCCGGTGCAACTGGCGCACGGTCGGTCGGTAGCGCAGCCCCCCCGGAAGTGGGCCGCAAAAATCAAAAACAAATTTAAAGTACATCATCTTGTCAATTAATCCGTTACGGCGTCCGGTTCCGCCGTTGATTGAGGCGATTTGCTGTGCCTGCCCGGAGCGGGTTTTACGGTAAGGGCGGTCGGTGCGCGCGGACCGTAAAGTTGAGCCGTGGTGCTGATGATATCCGGTGGCTTCGGCTAGCGACTGGCGGGGCCGTGTAACACCAGCATTCCCGGTAAAGTGCAATCAATTGCTGGACACCACCGCCCGTAACACACATCAAAGACAATTCTTACCAAAGAATATCACCCGAATCACACACACACGCAGCGCCGCACACAGACGTCAAGCACATATGCGCGGAATGCGTCCATTTTTCGCGGAACACATCTCTGGTGGGGCGTTCCGGAAAAGCGGGTCCACGGACTGCGAGCGAGAGAGTGCGAGCGAGACAAGCTGCGCGAAACTTGCCCGAAACCGAACGGCATCAGCAAAAGACATAGCGGATTGTATATACAGCCGTACCTTCGCCCGGGACCTTCCGGTACCACCGGTGCCCGAACCGAGGGAATTATGTACAGAAGCAATTTGTAAGCGTTTTATTGTTGCACTCGGACTTCTTTGTGATTTCGACGGAGCTGCGGCAAAAGTGTTTTTGTTTTGTTTTTTTTTTTTGCACTGGGCATTCTTTCGTTAGTTTTTTGTTTGTGTGTGTAATTGGTCGATTTCTTTCTTGCTGTTAATTTGCCATCCAAAATGGGGTAGTTGACGGTAGCGATTGCCTTGATGTCGCGTGCACATCCTTGCTATGGTCGTGGAGTTTGTAAGTTGGGTTGGAAATTAAATTTCCAACACAATTTGTGGACTAGTTGGTGCACGCTTTGGAAAAGGTTGCTACCGAGCTAATCAATCTTGGCTTGTAGTTGACGCCATTTTGAAACAGATTGTTTAAGACTACTATTGATGTCTTCTTCTCGAGAGGTCTCGGTCTGCAATTTCAAGTCCTGCGTACCGGATATTGATGTCCTATATCTGCTTAATACTAATCTATAATCTATCGATGGTTGTCTACATCCTTGTTTGGTCCTCGGGATTGGAAATTTTATTTCCAACGACTTGAACAGGATGTTTATGCTTACTATTGTTTACTTTATACGCAATGTTGATGATATTGATGCCTTCTTCTTCCTCTTTTCTGATAACACAACCTCAAGAGGTCTGGGCCTGCAATTTCTTGTGTGTCCTGATGATACTCGTAACTGGATTCTTTTTCTTCTTCTTCTTCTTTTTAGGACTACAACCTCGAGAGGTTTGTTTGCATGCAAAGTCTATTGTTCTCTGACGTAACTAATAGGTGGATAGTTAGTTCGACGTGCTCGATATTGATGTCTTCCTATATATCTTTTTTGGAACTACAACCTCGAGAGGTCTCGGCATACTATCGGTGGCTGTCCCTGACGTTACTCGGAACTGGATATTGATACCATCTTCTTCTTCTTCTTCTTCTGCTGACAAGGTAGAATTTATTCTCCTAAATTTATTCAATCTTTTGTCCAAATACCCATACCCCGAGTCTTTGTCCCCCGACTTCGATTATCCAGGGTCAAACGTCTGATGATATTGATGTCCGATATTTCTATAATACTAATACTTCCTACCTATCGTTGTTAGTATCCACATCCTTCGTCTTTTTGATCTGTGAGGTACTCTTGCTAAATTCCTGTTTCCAGTGCCTTTTACAAGCTATACACAAGAGTACAGCACGACATAGGGCGCCCAGCAACTTAGGCAGTACGTCTGCAGGATCCTTTCTTTACTTCACAGGAACGATTACGGCTTAGTTTTAATATTTTGGATCCAATTCTATTCCGAGAATGGAAAACGCAAAACGCATTATCCAATTCCTAAAAAGAGTTAAACTCCTAAATCGAACATCCAAGAGTTCTTCATCTCCACTAGTTCCAGGAACCTTATCCTTATCGCTTCAAACGCAAACTTTCGCTGTCCACGAGATCAAACAAGATGTTGAAGCGTGTCGTGCAGTTGTGAAAGTAAGCATTTGCTGTGTCCTCGTGCTTACGGCTCCATCGTTCAGCTATTGATCCACCGCGTCCAGGTCCCATCACGCACCGTTTCATTCACACACACACACGCAACCGTGTGTTGCATTGTGTTTTACGATTAAACCGAAAATCTACGTCCCAGAAATTCAATACGTTCCATAGAGCATACACCCCCCCGACTCCAATTTAATCCTTCTCGCTCGTTCTTTCTCACTGGAGCAGGCGAGCACCTGGCAGCAGGGTGGATGGTGAGGATCAATTCCGAACACAAAACGTTTTCACAACTTGTACAAAACCCCAAACAAAACAAAACGCAGGAAGGGTAAGAAGACGCATCGCCATTGGGGGGACCGAAGAAAAAAAGAACGCTAAAGCAGCATCCCAATACCCAAAAAACCACTTTGTGCCCGCACAATGTCGGAAAACGCCGATGCTACGAGTGTGCCACGGCACGACGGCACGGCAACTCTTATCGATTGGTGTTTTCATGCCGAAAAACTCTACCAGCTTTCTCAGCCGCAGCAGGCAACGGCGATCGATTCAAACCGAACCGAAATCGCCATTAAACGTCCGGATCCAGGGGCTAGGGATTGGGAGGATAAAGATTGGCCATCCGAGCCCCAGAAATGGTCGAGAGTGGGGTGATGTTAGGGAGGCAAAATCCAAGTTTGCGCTGCAGCAAGACCGAGAGAAAGTATATCCATTAGTTGGGTTAGGTTGCCGGTACGGAGCGACCAAGCAGTGGAAGCAACATTTTACCTTAAGGCTTTGCGCTGCTGCCCGCCGAAATCATGCTACAAACGGAAGAGGGCTTTGTGACAGCAGCAGGAGTGCGAGCGAAAGAGCGCACAAGAAATTGGATATGTGAATCGTAAAATTTTGGGTTGAACATCCAGTAGGATGTTCCAGTGAACATCCAGTAGGACCGTGGCAATACCACTAATGGAGCGAAGATTTTCGGACAGTTGCCTAAATTGTGTACCAATTTGTGTTTGTGTGTGTGTGTGTGTGTTCGGGACGTCGGGTGTGTAGGAAAGAGTTGTAACACAGCAGCTTGCCTCGAGCGGAAGGCTACAATCGTGAGTAATTAGCACAATCAGAAACTCTTGTATATCTTGGAGTGTCTCGCAAACGGAAGTAAGGGCGAAATAGTCTCGTCCAGGAAGGAGTGTTCTTGCCGCTAACGTACGGTTTACTCTTCCGAGGGGAGAAATTCGATCCGCTACACGTCAAGAATCGTTCTTGGAGTTTGTAGTTCGTACCGGAGGAACGCCAGTGTACGCTGGGACACGCAATCCGCAATCTTTTAATTCTTTCCTTTGAACGTATCATTGCTTGCCCAGCTCGAAACCATCGCCAATCGTGGATTAGGATTAAATTCGTACTTCCTTCCAGTCCGTGCGTCGATAAGATATCCCCATTCATCTGATACATCTGGTCTTGCTTTGTTGTGTACCGTGCCTAATGCAATCGTTTCGGCAGAATGGGCCCAAAACATTTACCCTTGAGACGTACCGGCACCGATGTCCAAGATGCCAGGCACACCTTCTCAAGGACCATTGTTGCCGTGTGCCGTGTACATCACACCCCTGACGATAGCGCACCAACGGACGGTGTCAAGACTGTAATACGCGCATCATCCGATTGTCCATTGTTTTCGGTTGAGCCACCTTATTAAGCTCGGCTAAGCAGCCGACCCGACACATATGCATACGCATCACCGTGTGTGTGTGCGTGTTTACATATCCAAAACATGTGTGTAAAGGGGATTAGTGCCAGTTAGGCCCGATCGGTCGCTTTGCTGCGGCTGTTTAGCATTGTTCGCTTTATTTTGGTTGTAAACCTGACAAACGCGCACAGTTGCAGCACGTCTTGCTCATCCTCTTTGCTTCTCTTTTGCGCGTGCGTTCCCTGTGTCTTTGAGATCTTTGACGGAACTTTACCAACAAAGCACCGGATCAATGGCGGGGTGTTCCCTGGAACAAATGAACAAAATGAGACTTGGCCACCGATAATCTCGTGTAGGTGATATGTTTATTTTATTTCACGGAACCATATCGCTTACCGTAGCGGTCCTTAGCCGCCACACTTGAAAGGAGCAGAAGATTGGTAGCAAAACAATGGCAAATCGTCGAGCCGAACCCGACACACCGCTTTCCGTTCCGATGTTTTTGGGCCTGTGCCTCAACGAGTCCTGCGAGAGCCAATTTCTTCGCCATTAGCTGCTAGTTGCCCCAGAAATGGTGGTAACCGGCTGCGACGGGGAACTTTCTTTTTTTGCACAAGTACAAACCTTAAAAGGCTTCAATAATGCATCTCACGGTGTCTCTCTCGCTCTCTCTCGCTCGTTTTCTTCCTCAAATCTTCATCACCCGAAGGGGCCCCATTGTTTTCCCGGGACGAACGATTCCCGTTTCGTACCGGGCGGTACTTTCATTCCATTTCTTCCCATCAAACACACGCGAGACGTACTGCACGGCAGGATACAAGATTAAATTGCGCGTGTGTATGTGTAGCTTTTGCAATGGTTTTTGCTCATACACATTAAGCTCAGCCTCCAGTGCGCACACTTTGTGTGTGTGTGTGTGGCGGAGAGCAAAGTGGCTGGCTAATGTAGACGATGATCCTCCACCTTGCTGCATACCCACTAGAGACTTCCCATGGGAGGTTGTGGGAAGCGGTAAGGGGAGGAGGGAAGTGTGTGGAAGAATGGGGGAACAAAAAAAGGATGTCAAAGACAGTTCTGTGTGTGAGTGGGTTTTTTTTTCTTATCACTGCATCACATCCAACACGTCTGTAGCAAGATTTCACAATTTTAGGTCACGCTAGCGCCTAGATGTATGCAACAAGATTCTGTTTTGGTGAGCATTGACACATTTAAGGTATTTTATTGTACAAAAACATCTAATCCTCTGTTAAAACAACACTATATAAGTTAGACTAGCCACTCTTCACTATTTCCCTCACTAACCCATAAACAGTACCTCTCGGAAGCCAATTAAGGAAACGCTTGCGCCCAAAACGTCTTCAGATCGTTCGAACATTTGTTCCGTCAAAGGAAATATCGATTCGTTCGGACACAATTTCAAGATAATATCACTGAAACAGAATCAGATCAAAGTGACAGCATGCGTAGAACACACAGAGCGAGCGAGCCGAAGACACCAAAACAGCAACACTCGGCAAGCCTGCTGTCAAATGTTTCCTGGGATAAGATTGATTTAACCCTTTTTAGCGTGCCGGTTTTAAAACCCCTGCTGAAATATGCATCGCATCGGGCACAAAGGGGTGTATTTTAACCCTTCCATTTAACACCGTCAACTCTCAACTGGTTCGACCACCAATCGTTCGTAATGGTGGATGTAATTAATGTGTGTGTACGTCTAAAAGGGTTGTTTTGCTACTTGAGTGGCAATTCTTTATCAATTAATCTAGCCAAACATCATTAAATGCGTTAGGCGCGGTTTAATATGGATAGTACGTTGTTTGAATAGCAAACTTTTAGGCGCTACATTGTGGTAGAACGAGTTTTTTTTAATCCTTAAATTATATTGGGGCGACCCGGTGGTGTATACGATAGCGGCGCCGGTCTTCACACGGCAGGACCGGGGTTCGAATCCCGGCGGACCGCCTCCCCGTACGCAAGACTGACTATCCAGCTACGGATAAAACTAAGTCACAGAGAGCTAGCAATAGCAGGCCAAGACCTCACGAGGTTGTAGTGCCAAGAAAGAAGAAGAAGAAATTATTATATATTTTTTTAATAGAGTTATGATTTTAACAAACTTTTTCAGGAAAATATCCTGAATATTGTGTTGTTTACCATGCATACTTTAAGGCGCAAGATTGTAACCCGGTTCAACACATTTCGCATTAGTATTGGCACTTTAAAGTCACAGTATTTAATCAAATTGCTCAGGAAAAAAAATATTCCAACTCTGAATCGTTCAAAAATACAGTGCCGAGCAATAGAATAAGTTCATCAAATTTTGTTTCACTATAAATCTGACGTTATAATGCCGATATTCAACGTCTACGTAGTTATATCTTTTTTTTCGTTAAAACCTTAGCTGAAGATCTTGAAATTAATGTGGATTTTATTGGGCTCATCAAGAACTCAATTCTGAGTCTCTTTTGGTCAACCAAAACAAGTTATAGAATACAGTGTTGCTGCAGTGTAGTAAAACGACTTTGCAGTCTTTTACTCTTCTAGTCTTGTATGATCTAGTACCGTCATCTGTCAATCCAATATCCAGGACTTTCTAGCAGACACATCAACTCCATCACTCCATCTCAATATGGCCCTACCACGCTAATAATAATCAACACATCCTCAGGAACCTTAAGATTCTTATAAGTTCTATATTATTCTTCCACCAAAAATCTTTCTGACCTTCTTTTTAAACGTGTCAGTTTTGGGATACAGTCTATATCTCAGAGATGCAACTGCTGGAACTATAAATTTTCTATACAGTGTCAGCTTTGTGAAACTTGCGCTTAGATAAGCAGCTCCCTTGTGCGTATCTCAACATCTTAGTTGCTGTCGGAGATGTCTTTGGATCCAACAATTTAACATTAATTTCCAACTAGGACCTAGGTTTAGTGTCATTTGCTCAATTCTTGAAGCTGCTGCTCGGTAAAAGATGCTCAAATCAATGATGTCCAGACTCTGAATTGACTTATAGTAGAAAGTCCCGGATATTTTCACCTTCGAATTTCGGACGGCCTGCTCTAGCACCAAACTGATTGCTTAGATTGTTGCCAAATCGTGCATTGATTTTAAACACGATGAAAAACACTGTACATATACAATCTACAGTGACAGACAATAGAATAAGAGCGCCTTATGCTATAAAAAATCAAAAAAATAAGATTATGAAGCGGATTTTCATCAAATCGTCTTGTTTTTTCTTGTAAAACTATGTTGGCAATTTTGAGAAAATGATCTTACGTTACGGGTAAAAAGCACAGTCACAGAAAGCTAGAAATAGCAGGCCGAGACATACTGAGGTTGTAGAGCCAGAGAAGAAGAAGATCTTACCATGGGAAGAATCATGAAATCGATTCTTAGTCAATAAATTTGTGTATTTAGGTTTGTGCTAGGACATCTTCTCTCTTCAAGTGTTTAATCATTATGTTTTTTAAAGCATATTTATATTTGTTTCATAGCACCCTAAAACTCTACGAACTAAACGCAATCCAAAACGAATTCACTATAGAAAACATGACGTTTTCATCCTTCTTCGTACTTTTGTTGCTCTAAATATTGTTTAATGTTTCGCAGATGTCGGTTTTGGAAGCGCGTTTGTAAAGATATTGATACACCGTACGTATCGGAGCATTGGAGAGCGTCACTACTACCCGACATTAGTCTCTAACCCTAACCACCAGCAATCTAAGTTGTAAGACAATGAGTTTTCACCACGTTCATCTTCAAACTGAGGTTAAATGTCTATTGAACTCTTCTACATAGGAGGGCCTAAAAGCAATAATGACATTGGCATCAGCGTTACGGTCTGGGTTAACTAAACAGGTGTTCTAAACGAACTCAAAATTGCGACAGAAAGTTAAGATAATGCTTTTTTGAGAACAAATCTATAGAATCACCAGCGGACTAGAGATGAGAATAATTAACTTCTCGAAGAGTTGTAGCAAAGAGAGTGAGTGGTTACAAGGATTTGATTCGTTACATTACTCTTTAAAGATTCATGAAAAAATAATTACTCTAAACTAATTCTTTCTAATTCTAACTAATTCTTAGAACCTGCACCGGAGTTTGAAGCCAAAAGGAGTGAGGCACTAGTCGGCGCAGCGAGTGAGAATGAGTTTGAAGCCAAAAGAAGTCACTAGTCGGCGCAGAGGTTGAGAGTCATAAAAATCTTTATGCTGAGTTGAAACTATAAACTCCTTTGCAAGATTAAACTCACTCACTCACTCTTACTGATTGTGCACATCTCTACACCGGACCATCCCCTACTACACCTACTAGAAGTACCAAAAACAGTAGTTTGAGAATTGTATATAAAGCAGGTCTTATAGTTTTATCCATCACTGTAGATATTACGTTACTCACATTGCATACTTTAAGGCGCTTTCAAGCTAATCTTGTTTAGCACCTTTTCGGGTGTTTGTTTAGCATTCCGTTTTTAACAGCATTCAAGTAAAATTATTAAAAACAAAACTTTTATTTTAAACATTTTCTATAAACTGCTTAAGGTACATGCGAACTAGAAATATATTTACGATTAGAAAGAATTCTTTTCTCGCATTCGTAGCACATCCAAAAAAAACATAAATACTGTATTTTATTCACACGCTCACACACACACACACACACACAAAGAGCAACTTAAAGATGAGAATGGTGCCCCTGAACGTACCAGATGAATACCTCTGGCAGCATAAAACTTCGCCAATAATCCAGCGAACCGGGAGGATGGGATCTAATAAAATGGCGCGTTTAAATTAACTTACCGGTGCGGTGATGATGAACCCGGCGTACGATCGCATCCATAATGCCTCGATAATGGTTCTGGCACGTGTGTGTGTGTGTGCGTGTGCCCAACACTAAGAAATAGGCACCTTCACACGTAACGCAAACCCATCAAACTCTCAGCATTTCGCATTTTATGGCATGCAAAAATAAAAGCCCGATGAAGGTAACCATTTACAGCGCACACCCACACCATTTAAGGAGGAGGAGGGGGGGGGGGAGGTGAGTGGTAGAATGTGGGTGCTTCACCTCGCAACGGAAGCACCAGGTATGGTATCATTACCATTTATATGAGCTTTCGTGCTTGCCTTCTTATGAATTTTAAATATACGCGCGCTCTCACTTTTTCTCTGCCCCACGGAAGAGGTCACGAATGTAAACGCTTACAAATGGGGGTGGGAAGGGGGAGTGTGGGGAAGAAAGAGGAAAAGTTTCCCCTGGCAAGGGTAAATGTTAAAATTACAAGATGGAGCGAATATACAACGGTGAAGATGTTTTGGCTCATTACGATGCTGGCTAATAAAAACTACTTAATTTCTTGCCTGTTCTTTCTACGCCAGCTTCTTTCGTCCTTTTTCCTGGGAAGGGTGTGGTGGGAGAAGGTGTGGGCTGAGGAAAAGGAAGCAGGTGGTTAGGGTCGTGGTTTATTGGTGAAAGCATACCGAACAACGGGGCGAGCCGGCGGCAGGCGACGTAATGCTAATAAACTTTTATCTAATTTGACGACGACAACGGAGATGATTCGCGAGTGGTACGGTTTCCGGTGCGTTGAGGGTGGATTGGGTGCGGCACGGTAAGGATATATGAGTGTAGCACACATTTATATCCCTTCTACACCACCACCACTACGCCCGGTGGAAACATTTACATACACGGAGAGTCGCAAAATTACATGCTCGTTGCGTTGTTACTAACTCTGCTGTCGGGAAGGTGTTTTTCTTTTTTGTTTTGTTTCTTTTTTTCTTCGTTTTTCTTCTTTTAATGGTTTACTGGCAGATGGGGAAGCAAGGTAAATTTCGTTGCATTTGCTAACTTTTTCTTGCCGGTTTCTCAGCCAGTGCCATTTTACAACAAAACGGGAGACTGATCTCGTTTCTCGTTGTAATTGCATGAGTGTTAAGCGTGTGTACGCGAGAAAGTTTGCTTACAAACAGACACGGATGCAGATAGTGTTTTTATTTTTTAACGTTGGAGGGAACATTAAACATTTTGGAAAGCACAATTAAAAGGGTGTATGTAAATGTACACAAATGATGAAATAGATGGAATATAAGAAAACACTATTTTATAAAAAGGAAATGAAAAAGAAACTATGAAAATGATGTAACAGACAAGATACATATAGAAAAGTAGTTAACGAAGAAATCTAATGAGGAGAAAAAATAGGTGTTGTTAGTATTTTTTTATTTGTGTATCACCAGTTTTATTATTTACCAGATTTTATTATTTACTATTTAACATTATTTCAAAATTAGATAATACAAATATGTACTTAAGGAACTTTAAAACATGCTTAACGTGTTTGAAAAAGAGTAATGTAACGAAAGAAAGGCAGAACAATTTTGTAACTTATTTATTGTGTATCTTGTAAACTAGTTCTAGCAATAATTAAGCAGACTTGGACCAAACAAACCGAAAAAAAGGAAAAGAATGCAACGAACGAGATGCATAAAACAGTTGCTTGCAAGGAGGGGTAAACCAAAAACAAATCTTTATGAAGTTATTGTTACATTTTTATAACAGTAAAACAGGTTTTCGATTCTTCTAATGGTTCTTTTTAATACCTTTGAAGATTGTTTCAAACGCATAGTGGAACATTGCAATCGTTTAGTGGAATCTTACATTTCGTTATGGGAATTCTTAGCCTTTGGTCCTCCTCTGTTTAACTGGTAAATTGTTAAATGTCGTTCATTACATTTTTAAATTACATTTAATGCAAAATTCTGCTCAAAGAATGCAAGATTCCTTTATATGATTGCAAAGTTCCACGATACGTTTGAAACATTTATCTAAGTTATACAAAAGTTCCATTATATGCATCGAAACACTAAGTAAGTAATACTTAAGGAACCTTCGGAAGAGTATAAAAAAATCATTAAAACATCTAAAAAAGTAATTTAAAGAATAAAAAGTATGAAAATGTTGGAACTAAGTTGTGCCTTATTAACTAGTGTAGAAGTTATTAAACAACCTTTAATATGATAAATAACGAACAGTTATTAACATATAGGGAGATTGAAAACAGCGGTTTTTTTTGTAACTAATGCTAAAAGATCTTTAAGAACAAGATGAAAAAGGGATGCTACAGAACTTAAACAAATGTAGCAAAGTAACGCAACGCTTGAAACGTACAAAACAATTGTTTATGAAGAGGTTAAATAAAAGAAAATTGTAACAGTTTCGGACCTATATAATTTCTTATTAAAAACTTAAATTTATATTAAAAATAGAAGAAAAAAATGAAAATAGTAAAACACACGAAAACTACAATTGTATACTTAAGACACTTTTAAACAAAACCGAAAAGATGATAAATTAATTAAAAAAGAAACATTATTAAAAGAAATACAGCGCAGCGCAAACCAAAAGACCATTGTAGGCTAAGGAGTAAAAAAAAGCACAACAACAACAAAATTATAATACATTTAAATTGTAAAAAAAAAATATTTTAATTCGGTAAAATAATTAAGTCACAATAAAAGAACATAAACACACATTTAAAAAGGGTAAATGAAAAGATAAAATAACTAATAAAATTAAGAACATTGTGTTATTAATAATCAGTATAATAACAAAAACGTTATTGCTCAGAAACCTGTAAGATAAAACAAGGAAAAGAGTAGAACAAAGAAGAAAGTGTCAATAAAAAATGAAAGTAAAATTAAGTGTAACAGAATCATAAACAAATATAAATAAAAGCTGTGAAAAGTGAAGCGTATGAGTAAAAAATGATAAATTGAGGAGAATAAAATGTATGTATCGAACAAAAATTATATTCAATTTGCCTCAAAATTGTTACATACAAACGAAATGGATGATACAAAATTAACAACTTAGTTGATTGTAGAAATATCACATCCCACCTCCCTATTAAATCATCATATAACAAATTAATAAAACGTATTGAAACAGATATAAATGAATAACCAAAATGTTAATCACAAGACATAAAAAAAACATACGCATAAAGCACACATACACGAAGCAACACACAGTACTAAAAATAAAAATAAAAAAGCAAGTCTCCAAAAAGGTGAAAGAGACTGATTGGAAAGCGAGAACAAAAAAAAACAACAGCGGAAAACTCCGTAGCTCAAATTACTACCAAATTTGTATGTTGACGCGCGGAAAAGTTTCCGTCGTCGTCGACCTGCCGCTCATTAGCGCAAAAACCACGCACACACACGAACGCGTCGGGTCGAGCACCCCTTGCACTGGATGAATGTTTGCGGATCAATTTCACAAATGAGTGTCCCTTAATTAAACCTGGCCATTGGCAAATCGCTTCCGTGCATGGGGCGATACAAAACGGTCTACAAGGGAAGAGAGAGAGAGAGAGAGAGAGAGAGAGAGAGAGAGAGAGAGAGAGAGAGAGAGAGAGAGAGAGAGAGAGAGAGAGAGAGAGAGAGAGAGAGAGAGAGAGAGAGAGAGAGAGAGAGAGAGAGAGAGAGAGAGAGAGAGAGAGAGAGAGAGAGAGAGAGAGAGAGAGAGAGAGAGAGAGAGAGAGAGAGAAGAACAGCCGACACACACACTTCGATACACGATATATGTTAGGAGGAAATTTCGGTCTAAACGAAATAGCATACCAAGCGTGAGTAGTTTCGCTGGCAACACTGGCACACAGCCTGGTGTGATAGAACGCAGCGACTTTGTGTTTTCTTTGTGACCAGATGCAATGCTTTGTGAAGCCTTGAAGTACACCTCCGAAAACACTCTCTAATGAGTCTAATGAGTTTATGTTGCATTTTGTTTTTCCTAGTAAAGTTTTGTCTTTACATCTTTCGTCTTGTAATTTGCCTAAACTGTGTCTTACTGACGCTGACGTCTTGCTGACGCCCTGCTGACATTCAGGAAGGGTGGAATGAATCAAGCAGCAAAATATTGCATACCTGTAAGGCGACTTTTTTAAACAGTGCCGCTTACTAGTGTGACTCTGTCACTCTGCCAAGGTTACCGACTAAGTGAGAAGGGCGCTCCACAGAATGAATGTTTAACTCGCCTCATTAATCGATAGTTGCGGCTGCTGTTGGCATAGAGATTGAAGACTATAGCATGGTTTTTGCTGTACCATAATGTCGAGCCTTCATTCTGCAAACAATAGTGTCACCTACGCTCAGATGTGGCGAATCATCAAAGTAGTTGAAGTGAAGGTCGCTCTGCCAACAAATCAAACCAGATGCAAACAATTTGTTGCCGAGTTGCATTAAATAATCAGACAACAAGTTCGGCTACTTCAGACACCCGTAATCTGAGACCGGCTCGTTCCATCCTCTTCTGCACAATCCCCCGGTTTTATCGCTATCCAATTTCTTAATGTCGTTGGGATCGTTGTTTCGATTGCGTCCTTTAATCTACGCGCTCGGCTCGATTGCCGATTGCTTGAAGGAAAAGGTTCAAGAGGCTCACCTATCTGCACCGATCTGTAGCCGTCGTGAGGATCTAAAGCGTCCGAGTCCGCAACCGAACACAATGCACCGTGGGGGCAGTCGGATGTATTGGACGGAGAATTGACTACAATTTCATGGACCACCCCTGGCGGCGTTTCGTATGTGTGTGTGTGTGTCGATGAGCGTCGTTCAGCCAACATTGTGCCAAAGGATGAAAAGGGAATGCCCCGTTTCGCATCGCAGGCGCAATACTTTGCCCAACCCGCGCCCCGACCACGTCTTCGGTTCCAGCGGGCTGCCGACCGACGGTTTTGGTGCGAGGTAAATGTTTGTATAACTTCTCGTCAGCAGCTCGTAAGTAATTACCGTTCCCGTGCCATTGTTGAACGATTAGCTGCCCTTATCGTTTTGGGGTGGAAAGCAAAGAGGGAATGAAAACAACCAAAATAAAAAAAAAAAAACAAACGGCAAGCACAGCTCACCCATGCTTAGGGATGAGCTCGGGCTGACGGGCGCGACTTGGAAGGAAAATGTGAATACGCCGGGCGAAAGATGCGTTCGGTACGCTCCGGTGGCAAAGGCTGAGCCCCGAAAATCCTCGTATCCCGCTGCGTGAACCGCGAGGCACCAGCAGGCGGAAAACAGAAGCCATCCCAGAGGAAGCGCACAAAGAGACCGAGTCGGACTCGCGCAAACTGCAGGCAAAACTGCAACTACACGGGCCAGACCGAGAGGTGCAACCGTGTTGCGGCTTGCGTTTATTATTATCGGGTTTTCTCTTTGTGTTGCGCTTCTGTGCAGTCTCTGTCGGGGTTTAATTTTTCCGCACACAATCGACGGACAGGTATGGGCGATGCCATTTTTTCGGTTGTACGGTTGTTGGCGTTGTGTGCGAGACAAGGAAGCAATAAAAACATGAAACTCATCTCAAAGAGATCTGCTGTATTCGTGCAGTCTTTGTTAGCAGATGACAACTATCTATTCGTGATGAAGAAATGCGTCATACGAGTAAGTGTTTCTGTCAAACTGATTCTACTTAAATCAAATCAAATGACAATTGGCACTGATGGTCCTTACATCTTCGATACTCCATGACATTTACATGAGGACGCTTACACGATACCGTCACTGTATTCAATAATGTAATCGTTTGAAGCTTGATATCGGGTCCTCCGGGTCCTAACATTGAGTTCTTGAGCATCTTTACCCGATAGTTATCGTGAAGGTTGCACAAGTACAGGACTGATGATTAATACTACCTCTGGAAAAGGTCGATGACGGTGACGATTCGGACCACTCTAACAAACAGCGATTCTCGGTCCTCACACGACTACTCTGATAACATAGATACCTTTACCCGATACTGATGCCTCTGGAAACAGTCTTAAACAGTCAGATATAGACATATGTCCGTATACATTTCTCAAACTCCAAGAATTGACGAGAATCTATTGATATGTTTGTTACGGTATTCAAGAGCGCGAGAGGATGTCTTATCCCTCGCGAACCTATAGAAGTCTGCATAATAGATATTTAACCCTGCGTTCGAAGGTGGCGTAACGGCAAGATTTATTTCGCGTCGACAAATTCCATACCTGGAGACTTGAAGATGTAGATTAAGGGTTAGAAATAAAAAAGACTTAAAATCAAATGAATTCAGGACTTGTGTTGTAGGTCTTCAAAACAAGAAACTCTACCAAACGGATAAATGCCAAATTTAAGTAGCCTATGAGGCTCTTTATCAGACAGGTATTCCCGTACTAAGGACTTATAATCCAACTATGAGTAAAATTAAATCAAGAAAACTATACGTGACAGACTGAAACCTCTTGAGGTTGTAATGCCTAACAAGAAGAATAAGACATCGATATAAGTAACATTAATCAAGGATCTACTAAAGCTGTTTCAGTCAAGGATCTTGGGTGATGCGACAGCGGCGCCGGTCTTCACACGGCAGGACCGGGGTTCAAGTCTCATCTGGGCCGTTCCCCCATAGTGAGGATTGGCTAACCAACTATGCGGTATCAATTAGTCTAGTAAGCCAGAAATGGCAGGCATGACCTTAAGAGGTCGTTAGGCCAGGAAAGAAGAAGAAGACTAAAGCTGTTTGGAATAAGGGTTTACAGTTTACTGAGAGCACATCAGTAACTTGAAACAGAGCTACTTCCTAGAGTCCCATTAAAGCTGATGGCATCTCTTTAGCGACATTTCTCCAATACAAGGAAGATGTCATCGTAACATAAAACAACCACTTGAGACAGTACGAAACGATTCACTCTGTAGAGCGCAAAGAATGAAGTTGCGATTATGCAACTCTCCTACGCACGAAGTACGCACAGCTGATCTCCAAGCGTGCACTACTTTAAATTGGTTTGCCATTATCGTTCGTAACATGCAAAACACCAATAAAGGAACAGCTCGAGAAAAAGAAACCCTTCCATTATAGTAAATCACCATTTACAATAATCCCTCGCATAATCAGCAAAAACCCAAGTGTGCATCAACGTTGCACGATCCACGATCAGCTTCGACTATCCAGCGGGCGTTTGATTCTTAGGCTGGCGCCAGTCCCTGATCCGGGTCGGGAATCCCAATCCCAAACAACAACCGTAACAACGAGCGATGCCCAAGGTGGTCAAAACCGGTGGCCGAAAATCTAATTATCCGGTTGAAGGATGTACCTGCCCTGTTCGGGGTACCCCGGTTCTCGCACCTCGCCCCGGCCGAACCAGCGCAAAAGGAGTGAGAATCGTCATCCTCGGCACGGAATGGCCAATTGCCACCCGGTAATCCTATTATGCACCTTTCGGTGAACTGACCAGATTGGAATGGTGTACCGGGCGGCGATGCAGATGCAGCTCCAAAACTGCTCCCTGCCCTAAGCTTGCGCCGTTAATTTGAATTTCGAAGCAGACCCCGAACGGCCCGGATCGAGATATCGAGGATTAGCGTATCGCGATCGGATCTGGAAAGGGCGATTCCAAGTGGCTGTGTAATTGCGTACATGGTGTAATCCTTTGGTTAAGGTAATGGATCGTTTGATCTTGTGTACCGGTGAAAGAGGTAAGCAATATCTGCTGGATAGGTTCGTAAGTACTCTTGGAAAGACGGTACAAAGACGATCCTAGATCCTAGTCGATAATAATCTTCCTAGTCTTAGATGACTGAAACTATTTTGGACAGTTAGAGTTGGATTGACACTTGGAAGTTGCTGATATCCTATTTATTTACTGCACAACATTAGATCAAGCAGTTTTACTGGATGGTGGACTTTTGTTTCTAGGTGATCTTAGCCAGGACATCATACTGCCATAGATATTGACTTTCTACTTGTCATAACAACCAGACTCTCGTCATTTCCTGGAGATTTAGGAGTTCTGAATAAATACGAGTATATATCTCTACAGTAGACTGATTAAGTTGTTCACCCGGGTTGAGTGTCCCGAATCGTACAATCATCACCATCATCAAATAGACCTTTTTGAGAGCTAATCGTCTCGAATTAGTCCTCCTTTCCATTGAATAGCAGGGAATAGATATCGAAGGACACCTAGTAAGATCCTCTGCTCTACGTTATTATGATTGTTACTAGTATTCCTGTTAACTACTGGCTGGCTTTTCATAAGATTTTAGACGCTATATATCTTCTTCTTTAGAAACACAAGCTCGAGAGGTATTGACTTACCAGTTTTAGCTTTTCTTGGCTTAATTTTACACGTCTGGTCCTACGTCCTCGACCCCCTAGCTGCAGCAGAGATCTTAAATGCTCCAAAAATATTTCTCGACTATTTTTCTCGTCTAGGTTCAAAATCTTACGACCAACTACACTCCCTTTAGCTAGTCATTTAGATACGGCTGAGTAGTGTTGGGAGTACCATTTTTTCCAGCTACTCGATACGTCTCTATCCCAAAAACAAAACAAAAACTGCATCAAGTCGACCTGACACACGCGTAATCCCCATTACGCGAACGAAATGAAAATGTTTCTTCTAATTGATCCCGAGCCTGTCTGCCAGCGACCATTACGACTTCAAAGCTTCATCTCAGCGTGTGCCCTCCGTGCCAGCCCATCCGGTGACATCGTTCGGCCATCATCACACACACAAGCGCGCGCTCACCATCCATCAGACCCCGTCACTATGTAATTGAAACGAATGGGCAAAGGTATGTGTCGGTTTTTTCCTTAATTTTTTGCACACACTCTCTCTCTTTCTCACACACAAACACTCCATTTTTTTCTGCCACTTCACCTGGTTGCTTTTGATGCATGGTTCGCCAAATTTTTGTACTCACATAATCCATTATTCATGCAAGCCTTCTTGCGAAACCGGTCCTCGGTAGACAAACCGGCCACTACGTATCGGAATCTATGCACGAACGCGAAAAGCCTGGATTTTTTGGAGAATTTCTGGTCCGCTTGTGTTTTTTTTGCGTCTGTTGTTTAGTGTCATTCTGCTTAGTGTTGATGCATCCGAATGGTACAGTAGTTCGTCAACGCTAACAAGATTTCTATCATCATCAGGCGGCCAGTACATCATGCCTAGCCTACACCATGCATTGATTTCGCACTCCGATGTAGCGATCGCTAACCCTTCGAGGTTAAGATGCCACAAAGCGTCATAAGCAATATAGTAGAGGTAGTTATTAAATGACTGTTCTCAATATCGGTGGACGCATCAACGCCATCACACCAAAACAACAGCCTCACCAATGCACACTAAAGTCAAGTTAAAGCTAATCAAACATCCTCTTTATCCTCCAAAATACAGAGCACACGAATTTGCTAGCTTCGGACAGAGTCCTTGTCTCAGAGGCGTTTATCAATACTAAAGATCCTATGATGATCCAGCTTCGTCCTTCACGATAGGTGTATCTAGTGGAAAAGTTTCCTCAGGCTTCAGTATTCTCTGTTAGTAGCTCACACTCTTTCGTGTTGTTGCCGGTAATAGGCGATGTTTTGGACGACTTCTAACATGTGATCATCTATCTGTACTTCCCGCGAAAATGTCTATGTCATCAGCGTAGAGCTCTGGAAGGACTTTTTGAAGGTAGTCCTCGAAGTCTCCATCTTCAAATCTCAGATGATCCTCCCTAGCGCCAAGCTGCAGAGAAGAGAAGCAAGCCTATTTCGCTGATGCAGGTCCTGACAGTTTTCTATCGATCCTTCACCTTACATGTAATGTTGGTCTGGTAAGTAAAAGAACTGATGGCGTCGTACAGTCTCACCCTACCTTCTGGTACATAGGAGAGCCTCAAACCAACAATGTCTATATCATCAGTGTATGTCAGGTCTCTGGATTGACTTCCATCTCCAAGTCTGAGAATACTTGACAGACTTTCATCTGATATATGACGCAGGTCATTGTAATTCTTACTCGTCTGGTAAACTGGATCGACAATTCCAAAAGAGCTCATTGTGTCATCGTTCATCCTCGTTATGCTGTCATATACGGCTTTAATCCCCAAGGCAAGAATTGTTGCGTTGTGAAGAATCTCGTCAGTGTTGTATTTTCCGTTTCGGAATCTTCTGTAATAGTTATCAACTATTTCTTTGATCAATAGGACTAGTCGATCTAGTCGAGCCATAGTGAGGACTGACTATCCAACTATGCGGTAACATTAAGTCTAGTAGGCCAGAAATGGCAGGCATGACCTGAGAGGTCGTTAGGCCAAGAAATAAGAAGAGACTAGTCGATCTCGTAGTATCAGAGAGAAAATCTTGTACACCATTACACCCCTGTAGTTGTTACACTCTAGCCTATGCCTTTCTTTTTGTATATGTGATAGACAATGCCAAGATGCCAGTCGCAATGTATCGATCCACTATCCTATACCTTAGTATCAATTCTGTCGACACACGGTGCTATGTTTGTCCCGCAATATGCGGCATCAGTAGCATGATATCATCTGAAAATAGAGTCGCTAGCAGCTCGTTAAACTGATCTAATACTGAGCCCAGGACGCAAGAGGACCTCTAGCTGATAACTGACCACATCATCATCCATATTTCGAGGTCAGCTTTGATCGTAGACTCGTCCTGATTTTCTTGTCCGAGATTCCGAGAAAATCCATATTGTATCCTGGTCACGGCACCGCCCAATCTTCTTCCATCCCTACACACCGAAGGGTTATTAGTAGTAAATCCTAATGCAATGCCTTTTTTTGCTCCCCAACCAACCTTTTACGTATTTTTTTTTTCTGTTTTGGTTTGCCATTCCCATTCATCTCCTTCAATCCTGCCACCCGTCCCACACATCCTATATCTTTTTTTTTTTGAGACTCGCTCGGCACGCATCATCTCGGACCGGGATCACGACAACATGAAAAAAAAACACACACACACACACAAACTTCCTAACACGAGATGACTAGGCGTTCCATTACGGCATGAGCGATGGGTCGTACGTTCTATCGTCCATCAGTCGGTTGCAACGATTCCGTCCTCTTGCCACACATCTAATGCCTACCGGTCATGGCACACAACAACAAAAAATTGGAGAAAAGGACTCACTGATTTATCCTTTCGTGGAAGGTGTGCGGACTGCTCTAAAACGTGCGGGGGAGGGGGGGGTGTACGTGTTGCCAGCGAAAGGGAAACATTCCACGCTTTTTTACACTTTCTTACACCCCTGTTCCATTCCCCTTCCATCTATAAATATAAATGGGGAAAAAATGTTTAATTTTATAAATGGTTACTGTTGTGTAGTTTTTTTTTCATTTACCAAACAAAACCCGTCACACCATTAAGGTTAAAAAATTTATTATTTTACAACACGTAAAAAAGAAAAATTACTAAATTGAAATCTGTCATTCGTTGGCAGGATTACGCTCTCACTCACACAACGCCAAAACAAAAACAGAACCGAAACACAAACTGCACACTGAACGCTGTTTTGCCTGTCACGGGAATGTTATTTGCTGTCAAATTGTTTGTTCTGTCCTAAAACCAGTAATGTTTTTCTTGCCGAACGCGCCAGGAAAATGCATTGAAATGTAACACTTTCGTCGTTGCTTTTTTCTTTAATCACAAAAGCTTTGCTTAAATCAAACTCCTTCCATAAAGGTGATACACTTGGCAACATTGTTGACAGTTCGCTTGGTTGAATGGAACGGAATCCATAATGAAGGAACGCACTAGCCTCAAAAACTGGTAATTTGACAGCTTGAGGAACGTTTTTCGTGCGTTCAAAACTCCACCTTAATGCCGCGTTTGGCCGCGGGCTACGAAAGAAAGTACGCCCGTGTGTGTGCCGATGGAAAGGATGACCAGTGTGCCCGGGTAACGTGCACGAACGTAAAAATTTTGTCGAAAAGTTAGTCGGAAGCGAGATTGATGCTGATTTCCGACAAGCCCTTAACATTGGCCGATTCGGAATCCATTTCTTCTGCGTGTTCGGTTTCGCGGTGTTAATTAAGCACGGAAATCTCGCCGGTCGCTGTCACATTCCCATGGATGTGCCGTCTGTAAAGCCTTCGAGCGTTATCAAACACACACGCACACACGCGCGAGTTTGTTAATTAATGCTGCACCTGATACGAACCAGCGAGCGATGGATGCGTTCTAAGCTCAATGGATGGGAAAAAGTTTAGGGATTTTTCGCTCGATGACAGGGAACAGCAAAACAAATCAAAAAAACAAACATTCTCATTTCACGTGTGCAAAGAATGGGTTTGTTGCGTTTGGATTAATGTAGAATTCTTGAAACCAAAACCATATGGAAGCTTGTCGGAAATGACGCTAATGACGAATGTTATGAATTTCTGTACAATCCTTGCTTTTTGAGGTGAAACAAAACATCTGTTTTAGACATTAGGAGTAAAGAAATCAGGGACTTACAGAGGGTTTAATTGAATTTTAATTATATTCAAATAATTGTCTAAACAAGTAAATCTTTTTTCGTGGAATCAATCTCTTAATCTCTTAATAAAAAGTCTTAAGCGTCCTCCGGGGGCGGCCCGGTGGTGATGCGACAGCGGCACCGGTCTTCACACGGCAGGACCGGGGTTCAAGTCTCATCTGGGCCGTATCACTATGCGGTATCAATTAGTCTAGTAAGCCAGAAATGGCAGGCATGACCTTATGAGGTCGTTAGGCCAAGAAAGAAGAAGAAGCGTTCGCCTAGCTAAAGTAAGGCCTCAAATATCCACTGATCCACTGACGAGCATCGAGAGTTTCCTTACCTACAATAAGACATCGATGTCTTCAACGTTCCAGTAAGGAAGATTCTCATCTAGAGCATGTATGGTCGTAGTTCGTCGTGAATCCGACAACTCATCTGTACAATATGGCGACCGTGTACGTATCGACAGTGATGGATCCTATAAGCGGGATACCTGGTCTTGGGAATCAGGAGAGTTTAGAGTAACATCATAAGGATGCCTCGTATAAAGGACATTACGGATTCTGCCTGTTTGTTCTGTTTGATGTCCATCTTTCTTGCAAGTATGGTCCCATCACCTTCTCATACTATTCTTTGGTTCTCTTGGCTTCTTTTTGGATATTGTTCTGCTCAGCCTCAGATAAAAGACTTTTGTTTGTTTATTTTTACTCTTCAAGACCCCTATAATGTAAGTTAAAAATAAATTGTCAGGCCTTTACGGTCCAAAATCACTATGATTCATCACCAAAGATTTGCAGGATACCAGAAGTAATTATTATTATTATTGTTATTACACCGTTTTCGAGCCCAAGTAAACACGTTTCAGCTGCATCTGAACACTGTTCAACCGTAGGTAAACACTTCACGTCCAACTAAACAGCTGCTGCCTAACTGAACTTCGTTCAAACGAAACTCAACATCGTCCAACCCCAACTAAACATTTTGTATCCCAGACGTATGTACCTGTTCCGCCGTATATCCAAGCTTGGGTAAACGGGCCAGTCCCAACCCCTTGAGCGGATGGTGGAGCACGGCTGAACAGGAGGGGGGTGGGCAGACTGGGTAACCAGACTGCCTGAACGTCGGGTGGGTTACCAGACGAAAAACCCAACCACCACGAGGCCCTCCAGAGGTACTGGGGGCTTGAGCGCAGGGCCAGTCACCCTGCCTCAAGTACCTAAATGACTACGGAAAGCATCAACAATTTTTCGCGACCCGGACTCAACGATTTAAGACCCCCGCACCGCCCCCGGACTACGATTAATATGGGCTCATGGAACGTACGCACTCTCTACAGAGCCGGAGCCTTGAAGCAACTCGATGACGCCCTAGCCACACTGAACATGGACCTTGTAGCACTGCAAAAGATTCGATGTCTAGGGAATGGTGTGCATAACAAGTGTAGCAGCAACCGCTACGACATTTATTATAGCTGCCACGACCGCCACCACATGTTCGGAACGGGTTTCGCCGTAGGTCCCCGGCTGAAATCCGAGATCATCGGCTTCAAGGCTAT
>KZ062479.1:19220-29295 GCA_002091835.1 Anopheles maculatus | reverse complement strand
AGAGAGAGAGAGAGAGAGAGAGGGATGCAGAGGAACCTCTTCCAATAATGTGTAATTTGTTTGGCTTTTTCGATGATGATTCGATGATTACATGCAAACATAATAAGTACAACATAAATTGAATCGTACACCGTTTGCAATGTAGTTAACAGATATAACAAAAAAAAAAGGAAGCAGCAGATCGGAGTAATGTGGAAACGAAGTAAAGAACGAAAAAATAACAAATATTAAATTATAATTAACAAAAACAAAAAAAAACACACACAACAATCATCGTTTTAAAGTGAAATAGAAAAAAGGCGAAAGAGCATTATTAAGCAAAACAATATATAAGAAAAAGGCGCAATTCGGAGAATGTGTATCTGTGTGTGTGTAAGGTGGATTTTGGGCCAGAATGAGAAAGGCGAGAGAAGAGAACATTTTAGCACGCCTAGAGTAAGCGAGATATAGAGCAATCGAAGGAGGATACGCACTTCAGCTCATGACATGACTACCTAATTTTTGTTGGCTGGAGAACATTGATTCAGACATTGGAAACATTTACAGGTCTCACTGTCTCACATCAATCAGCTTCTTGGATTAACATCAACTTCCCAAGACGGCCGTGAGATGACCAAAAATATTGAACGATGACTGAACCATGCGCCAGCATCAAGTACTAGGCGCCTCCATGGCAAAGAGCTCCCAAAATTTATTAATTTTTCTAAAATTTTCTTCCATTTTACCACTTCCTTGAAATTACTTAACAATTCAATACATAAAAAATGCATGCACATTTGGTACAACAAAAAATTTCAACGATTATACAACAAACCTAAATCGAAGATATTGGTGCAAAGGTGAAGAAAAAAATTAAAATGTTAAACTAAAACTTAAGAAAATACGTAAGAATAGAAATATTACGTTTAAAAATATCAGATACAGTAGATACTCACAGAAACTATACTTTAACTTAAATAATTCAAACAAAATTGTACATCGTACTGTGATATTTCAAATGATTTAAATCACACATAAGCTACGCAACCCGCAATACGCTCGTGCAAGCCGGCTGCCCACAACGCAACGCTTCGCATGCTGACACAAAGAGGGCGCTATCTCGGCTGTACCCACCAGCCACTACTAGGTGGCGCTGTGCAGCAAGAAGTTCAAAGTTTCGATCAACACATTTCTTTTTACTTCATGGTTTTATTTATATAAATACTATTTTTTGTCTTAACCGCTCTTGCATTTTTTTTTCTTCTTCTGCAATCATCCTTAATTGTGTTTCAAACAAGTTTTCTTCTTTATCTTGCTATACCTTCGTTTTGTTTTTTTTGTTTGCTTCTCTTTGCCGGCTGCACACTAATCTTATCCATACACATACCCATACACACACTGCTCCTCTTTTGCTCTCTCTCTCTCTCGCTCGTTTTCTCCTCTTAGATAAAAAAGGAGCGAGTGTGTGTTTGTGTGTGGTGCACATTAAACTTTCTTTTCTTCACTTTTTTTTTACACTTCCTGTCTCTCTCTCTCTCTCTTTTTTTTTTTAAATTATTTATTTATATTTCCTACACGTGCGCTTTTCAACAACTCTTAGTTCACGCAATGGACACCACCCCGATAGTCAAAACGATGAAAAGCAATGGTAAAGTTCGACGAAATTTTTATCGACTTTTGTCTTATTTTTAACACTTCAATTAATTTGGGACGGTTTGGATCTGTCGTTTTTTTTAAATCGTAATTTTTTTAATCATTAGTTCGTTTTTGCCTACTATTTTTGATATTTTGTTTATCAAACAAACAAACATCATCATCGCCTGTTTAAAACAAGCAGCTTTGCAACGGCTGTCGGGTTTTCTCTCTCTCTCTCTCTCTGTCTTCTTAGACGATTAACATACTTTTATAAGCGGGTAATTTAACGCGAAAACTGAAGCTGTTCAACCGCACAGACACACCAAACCAATGTCGGTCGGACTTTTTGTTTTTATTTACATATGTATGCCAACTAGCTTCTCACACGTTAGTTTATGCTTCCGTTCCGTGCTAATAAAACGCTCTCGACGAAGTAATGTAGTGATTTAGTACAGGGTGTCCCACGATTGCCAAAATTGTTCATCTATTGCTTTCATTGAATTATTTTACGCACACATATCAAAAAGGGAAAAACGTAATGTATGGACAATATGTCATAAAATCAAGGGTTACCCTGTAACAGTTTCCTCCCACCGCCATGTAGTTTCTGCAGCTTGTAATAACCCTACTTACCTACCATCCCAATTCCACGAATTACACACATCCTGTAAACATCTCCAATAGAATGGAAAAAAAGAAAACCAAACGCTCTAAAACCAAACGAAACAAACATCGCTTCGTAACTAATTTGCTTTCTTTATTTTTCTTTTTTTTTCTTTTCTTTTCTCCTCTCTATATTTTTGGCTGATTGTGTATGTGTGCGTGTCTCCTGCTTCTTTCGTATAATCAAATAACTTGTGTGCTTGCTACGTTTCCGCGCCGTATAATTAATTACACTTGCATTAATTAATTCTATACGAAAAACAACACTCCGAACTGTTTACAAACACACAATGACATTTGTCTAAATTAACTAATTTTTAAACGTAAATCGCGAAACCGCAACTGCATGGATGGTACGCTGATATGCTTTCGTTAAAAATGATTTTAATTATCACACCCGATCCAACACCCGCTTGCGCTTACACTTACGCGCGCTAAACGCTTATTTCTTTATCGTAAATTTGTATCTTTTGTGTGTGTGTGTGTGTGCGTACCGCTTTCCACCTGGATCCCGTCCTGGAATGGTCGCCCCGTGCGAATGGACCGGGTGGATTGTATTGGTGTTTGCTGTTGCCTATCGCTTTCCGTTGCTTTGCCGCCATTTTTATTGTACGCTTTTGTTTGTTAACGTGTGTGCTCTTGTGATGGGGTGGTGCTGGTGATAAACTTGCTGCCTAACCTGGTTGATCGTTGCTCTGTGGGTTCGTTGCGTTGTGGTTTTGCTTTGCTTTCCGTTAACGCTGTTGCGGAACTAAACAAACCAAACACGATAAAAGGTGGTTCATACGGATATTACCGTCAACGTCGTAATAATTTTGCAGTGACAACACCATTGTTCGGTACCAGCCGGAGCTATGTCGATCCGCACACGTACGAGGATCCGAACCAGGCGATACGCGAGTTTGCCCGGGAGATCGACGCAAGCTACATCACCATCGAAGCCATTATCGGTGAGTAGCTCGGCTGGTGCTTTGTATTTATCGCGCGTTGTCTCATTATTATGGACATATTGTTTCTCCTTCCCCCCTTACTGCATAATAATCCCAGGTGGCGGTGAGTTTGGTGACGTTTGTCGCGGCCGATTGAAAGTTCCGCCGAACTTTGTGCAGGAGATAGACGTTGCGATCAAAACGCTCAAGCCTGGCTCGTCGGAGAAGGCACGCTGTGACTTCCTGACCGAAGCCTCCATTATGGGACAGTTTGAGCACCCGAACGTGATCTTCCTGCAGGGTGTGGTCACCCGCTCGAACCCGGTCATGATCATCACCGAGTACATGGAGAACGGCAGCTTGGACACGTTCCTGCGTGCGAACGATGGCAAATTCCAGACGATTCAGTTGATAGGAATGCTGCGTGGTATCGCGGCCGGCATGACTTATCTGAGCGACATGAACTACGTCCATCGAGATCTGGCCGCACGGAACGTGCTGGTAAACTCGCTGCTCGTGTGCAAAATCGCCGACTTTGGGCTGTCGCGCGAGATCGAGAACGCTAGCGACGCGTACACGACACGGGTATTTATATCCACCGGGGACGGGCCCCTATATTTGAGGGTTCCGGTAATTGATGCACGTTTTTTTTGTTTGCTCCACAGGGTGGAAAGATACCGGTGCGCTGGACGGCACCGGAAGCGATAGCGTTCCGCAAATTTACGTCCGCGTCGGACGTATGGTCGTACGGTGTAGTGCTGTGGGAGGTGATGTCGTTCGGCGAGCGGCCATACTGGAACTGGTCGAACCAGGACGTGATCAAGAGCATCGAGAAGGGGTACCGGTTGCCAGCGCCGATGGACTGTCCCGAGGCGCTCTACCAGCTAATGCTCGACTGCTGGCAGAAGCAGCGTACGCACCGGCCCACCTTCGCCAGCATTACGCAAACGCTCGACAATCTGGCGCGGCAACCGCAGGTACTGCTGACGACGCGCAACTCACCGGACAATCCGGTGGCCCGCATGGGTACGGCCGGTGGCGTGTCTGACGACCTCACGCAGGAAATGCTGGCAGCGGCGGCGGCGGCTGCTGCAGTAGTCAGCGGTGGCGGTGGCATGCCTGGCGGGATGCTTGCGGGTGGTGGTGGCAGTTCCCAACAGCAGCAGCAACAGCAAAGAGCCGCTACACTGATGATGGGCGGCGGTGGTGGCGTTGGTGGCAGTGGTACGACCGAACGTGTGCTAAACAACGGTAGCAGCAGTATGGCGAATATGCCCGGTTCGATGGGTACGCTCGGGTCGACGGTCGGTGGGTTAAGCAATACCGGCACGATGTCGGGGTCGGGCAATCCGGGCATCTTTATCAGCACCGATCTGTGGCTGGAGGGCATCAAGATGTCGCGCTACTCGCAGCATTTCAAAGAGGCCGGTCTCGTGACGGCGCAGCAGGTTAGTGTGTGCCCCCCCCCCCTCCCGTTTTTTTTGCCCGGGCGTGTTCGGTAATCGCGTTTGTTTGCTTCCCTCACAGCTTTCGCGGCTAACAGCTCAACAGCTGTCCGACATGGGCATCACGCTGGTAGGCCACCAGAAGAAAATACTCCACCAGGCACGACAGATCGACACCATCATCTAAGGGCCCGCATCACCGTTTCGAAACCATTCCGTAACACAACTCTCGGAAACGGTACCCGGGACACACACACACACCGAATCGATTGCATTACCAATGCCTGCTGCTGCTGGCTCTGGTAACCATCGGGGTCACACCGGGTCGCCGAGTTCAACAAGTCTCTCTCGTACAGCAGCAGTAAATCTTTGAACTAATAGGACGTTAGATAGTGTTAGCTAGGTGTGTTTCCACGGCGGGGTTCAAAATCAACTTCCATTTCAAGTATTGTTTTTATTTACCAATTATCGAATTGATATTCCCCGCAACCACCGCGCAATCGTTTGCGAGCGCAAAATGTAAAAATCGAACTACTCCACACCGCAGTCTATCTATAGGTATAATTTTAAAGTCTGTTGCCGATTTCCCACGCTCCCGGCAAAGCATTCATGCAGCAGTCACTCATTTACATCACCGTAAGGCTGTTTTTTTGTTTTTGGATCGGTTTTAAAAACAATTGTGTACATTTATTTTTATCGAAGGTGTAAAGGTTACACATGAGCTGAACAATGCATATTCCTTACACGCACACACGCCACCACCACATTGATTTCATATCAGTTTTGTGAATTATATTTTTCTACGAAAGTTTTCCACCTAACCAGGAATACTCACCACAACTTCAGTGTACTCAGTGAAATTATTAGGTACCTACAACAGTAGATGAATACGTTTGAAAGCCTAACACACTAACCGAAGCAGCTGTGCTTCGAGTGCGTTTTGCGTGTGTGTGTGTATACATTTATACGAGATAATATACTCAGCCCCCCCCGGGCAACATTATTGCATTTATTTACTTATCCCAGTGCCAGCACGGGAATGTCCGCGTCTAAGCATACATCCTGTGATCGCGTATGTGTGTTTTAGTGGTGGTGGATTCGTGCGTCGTACATGTGTGTGTGTGTGTGTGTGTGTAGAGCGAGAACAATATTCTCAGATGTAAGGGGTTTAATTTTTAATGAAGCAGAAGACAACAACAAAAAACCGACGACAAAATCAGTGTTCTTTCTATTTAGTATGTGCTCTCTCAGTGAACTTGTGTTACTTAAGCGTTGGCATTTGTTTTTTTTTATAGATACACATATACATATAAAAATATATACAATACATACTAGCTGGTATCAAAGTCCTTTAGGAAAAAAAAGAAAACTGCGGACAGAGACTGATACACACAAGCACACACACACACACACTGACTGAAAACGGGAGTGTGAGGTGTGTGTGTGTGTGTGGACGTGGACGTGGTGGAACTATATTTTATAGCAGGGAAAGGTAGTAATTTTTAGTGGCAACAGTAAAATATAGAACGTGAGGATAATATGTTTGTGGGGGTTGGTTGGAGCGTGCAAGACAGGGTAACGCCGGAGCACGAACTGATATCATGTGAAAGGTCATAGAAAGGAGGAATGGGAAGAGGGGAAGGGGGGTTGGGGTTGCATCAACAACAATGTGATTTTTATACTCGGTAGCAATTAGGTAGTCGGCTTTTTAGTTTTTTTTGCGTTTTATTTTAAATGTTAGTTTTTTTAGGAGTCTCCTCATCCAAAATGCGCCTCACCAATCAATGTTGCTTCCCGCACATCTCTTGGCCAACACACAAGCGAAATACAAGCCGAAACGAAACAGGGTACGGTAGCGCTTCAATGTTTGATGTTTCGTAAGGCCTTTCTGCTGGTCTGCCTGTTGTCAGTTTTGGAGTATAATAATGATCCTATTAGTGTTGGGTAAATCTGATTCAGATTCATGAATCTGAATGAATCTTTGAACTGAATGAATGACTCTGAATCTCTATTATAAAGATTCATGACTCCACAAAGATTCATGAATCCCCAAAGATTCATGAATCCCCAAAGATTCTTGAATCCCCAAAGATTCTTGAATCCTCAAAGATTCATGAATCCTCAAAGATACATGAATTTTCAAAAATTCGTGTATTCTCAAAAATTTGTCACTTTACACATTCTTTACGCTTTTTTATTTCTATTTTAACTCGTTCGTAGATAATAATCGATCTGAATCTGAATACCGCGTCACCGTGCACAATTCAATCATTTCGAATACTGGGTGCGGGCAAAACTAAAAAAAAACACATTCTCTAACAGTTAATAAGAATCATTCAAAACCAGAGATATGTATTACGCGTATGAATGTAAACGGCTACGAGATGGAATATCACTGGATGGATGGAAAATATCGAGAAGAATAGTATGATCTATTCGAGCATTTCTCCGAAAGCCTTCGAAGAAGTCCGGTCGCATATGCTGGTTGTACAAAGACAGGGAGTAAACAAACAGTTTAAAAAAAAGGATAATTAGGCTACATTTTACAAACAAAAACCCCTCGCAAACAATCTAGGCAGAGCGCATTGGCCGTCGTGCTTTCGCTCCCTAGTTGCCGCTGCTTCCCTGGATCATGCTCTCACTAATCGGTGTACTGGTAATTGTGAATGTGTAATCGAGATGCGCACGTTGTTCTCATCATCCACCATCCATTTATCTTGGTGGTGTGGTTCGATGGTTGGAAAATATATTTAAAATATGTATCTTAGAAAACAATACAGATTAAAAATTAAATTATATGCTCTATACACACACACAACGAAATTCATAATGGGAAGATTATTAAAAACAGAATTAATCTCACATTCTCTGCCGCACTTTCTTTGCGCTCGATTGCTTCCTTCCGTCGTGAACCTAATTGATTCTATCTGCAAAGCAGAGAGATATCTCGCCCAAACGATACTTAAGATGGGCGCAGCAAAGCACAAACAAAAACTTACCGAAACGAAACAGCAAACAACGGGTGAAACAAAATGGAGGTTTTCTAGTTGTGCAGCAACGAAAAAAATGTCTTGTTATCCTTCGAACTTATTAATCATAGGATTTAGTGTTGTGCTTAATTTTTTTTTTTTTTCGTGAATCCTCAAAAATTCATGAATCCTTAAAGATTCGTGAATCCTCAAAGATTCATGAATCCTCAAAGATTCAGATTCAGATCGATTATTATCTACGAACGAGTTAAAATAGAAATAAAAAAGCGTAAAGAATGTGTAAAGTGACAAATTTTTGAGAATACACGAATTTTTGAAAATTCATGTATCTTTGAGGATTCATGAATCTTTGAGGATTCAAGAATCTTTGGGGATTCAAGAATCTTTGGGGATTCATGAATCTTTGGGGATTCATGAATCTTTGTGGAGTCATGAATCTTTATAATAGAGATTCAGAGTCATTCATTCAGTTCAAAGATTCATTCAGATTCATGAATCTGAATCAGATTTACCCAACACTAATAGGATCATTATTATACTCCAAAACTGACAACAGGCAGACCAGCAGAAAGGCCTTACGAAACATCAAACATTGAAGCGCTACCGTACCCTGTTTCGTTTCGGCTTGTATTTCGCTTGTGTGTTGGCCAAGAGATGTGCGGGAAGCAACATTGATTGGTGAGGCGCATTTTGGATGAGGAGACTCCTAAAAAAACTAACATTTAAAATAAAACGCAAAAAAAACTAAAAAGCCGACTACCTAATTGCTACCGAGTATAAAAATCACATTGTTGTTGATGCAACCCCAACCCCCCTTCCCCTCTTCCCATTCCTCCTTTCTATGACCTTTCACATGATATCAGTTCGTGCTCCGGCGTTACCCTGTCTTGCACGCTCCAACCAACCCCCACAAACATATTATCCTCACGTTCTATATTTTACTGTTGCCACTAAAAATTACTACCTTTCCCTGCTATAAAATATAGTTCCACCACGTCCACGTCCACACACACACACACACCTCACACTCCCGTTTTCAGTCAGTGTGTGTGTGTGTGTGCTTGTGTGTATCAGTCTCTGTCCGCAGTTTTCTTTTTTTTCCTAAAGGACTTTGATACCAGCTAGTATGTATTGTATATATTTTTATATGTATATGTGTATCTATAAAAAAAAACAAATGCCAACGCTTAAGTAACACAAGTTCACTGAGAGAGCACATACTAAATAGAAAGAACACTGATTTTGTCGTCGGTTTTTTGTTGTTGTCTTCTGCTTCATTAAAAATTAAACCCCTTACATCTGAGAATATTGTTCTCGCTCTACACACACACACACACACACACATGTACGACGCACGAATCCACCACCACTAAAACACACATACGCGATCACAGGATGTATGCTTAGACGCGGACATTCCCGTGCTGGCACTGGGATAAGTAAATGAATGCAATAATGTTGCCCGGGGGGGGCTGAGTATATTATCTCGTATAAATGTATACACACACACACGCAAAACGCACTCGAAGCACAGCTGCTTCGGTTAGTGTGTTAGGCTTTCAAACGTATTCATCTACTGTTGTAGGTACCTAATAATTTCACTGAGTACACTGAAGTTGTGGTGAGTATTCCTGGTTAGGTGGAAAACTTTCGTAGAAAAATATAATTCACAAAACTGATATGAAATCAATGTGGTGGTGGCGTGTGTGCGTGTAAGGAATATGCATTGTTCAGCTCATGTGTAACCTTTACACCTTCGATAAAAATAAATGTACACAATTGTTTTTAAAACCGATCCAAAAACAAAAAAACAGCCTTACGGTGATGTAAATGAGTGACTGCTGCATGAATGCTTTGCCGGGAGCGTGGGAAATCGGCAACAGACTTTAAAATTATACCTATAGATAGACTGCGGTGTGGAGTAGTTCGATTTTTACATTTTGCGCTCGCAAACGATTGCGCGGTGGTTGCGGGGAATATCAATTCGATAATTGGTAAATAAAAACAATACTTGAAATGGAAGTTGATTTTGAACCCCGCCGTGGAAACACACCTAGCTAACACTATCTAACGTCCTATTAGTTCAAAGATTTACTGCTGCTGTACGAGAGAGACTTGTTGAACTCGGCGACCCGGTGTGACCCCGATGGTTACCAGAGCCAGCAGCAGCAGGCATTGGTAATGCAATCGATTCGGTGTGTGTGTGTGTCCCGGGTACCGTTTCCGAGAGTTGTGTTACGGAATGGTTTCGAAACGGTGATGCGGGCCCTTAGATGATGGTGTCGATCTGTCGTGCCTGGTGGAGTATTTTCTTCTGGTGGCCTACCAGCGTGATGCCCATGTCGGACAGCTGTTGAGCTGTTAGCCGCGAAAGCTGTGAGGGAAGCAAACAAACGCGATTACCGAACACGCCCGGGCAAAAAAAAGGGGGGGG
>KZ062479.1:0-19155 GCA_002091835.1 Anopheles maculatus | reverse complement strand
AGGGGGGGGGGGCACACACTAACCTGCTGCGCCGTCACGAGACCGGCCTCTTTGAAATGCTGCGAGTAGCGCGACATCTTGATGCCCTCCAGCCACAGATCGGTGCTGATAAAGATGCCCGGATTGCCCGACCCCGACATCGTGCCGGTATTGCTTAACCCACCGACCGTCGACCCGAGCGTACCCATCGAACCGGGCATATTCGCCATACTGCTGCTACCGTTGTTTAGCACACGTTCGGTCGTACCACTGCCACCAACGCCACCACCGCCGCCCATCATCAGTGTAGCGGCTCTTTGCTGTTGCTGCTGCTGTTGGGAACTGCCACCACCACCCGCAAGCATCCCGCCAGGCATGCCACCGCCACCGCTGACTACTGCAGCAGCCGCCGCCGCCGCTGCCAGCATTTCCTGCGTGAGGTCGTCAGACACGCCACCGGCCGTACCCATGCGGGCCACCGGATTGTCCGGTGAGTTGCGCGTCGTCAGCAGTACCTGCGGTTGCCGCGCCAGATTGTCGAGCGTTTGCGTAATGCTGGCGAAGGTGGGCCGGTGCGTACGCTGCTTCTGCCAGCAGTCGAGCATTAGCTGGTAGAGCGCCTCGGGACAGTCCATCGGCGCTGGCAACCGGTACCCCTTCTCGATGCTCTTGATCACGTCCTGGTTCGACCAGTTCCAGTATGGCCGCTCGCCGAACGACATCACCTCCCACAGCACTACACCGTACGACCATACGTCCGACGCGGACGTAAATTTGCGGAACGCTATCGCTTCCGGTGCCGTCCAGCGCACCGGTATCTTTCCACCCTGTGGAGCAAACAAAAAAAACGTGCATCAATTACCGGAACCCTCAAATATAGGGGCCCGTCCCCGGTGGATATAAATACCCGTGTCGTGTACGCGTCGCTAGCGTTCTCGATCTCGCGCGACAGCCCAAAGTCGGCGATTTTGCACACGAGCAGCGAGTTTACCAGCACGTTCCGTGCGGCCAGATCTCGATGGACGTAGTTCATGTCGCTCAGATAAGTCATGCCGGCCGCGATACCACGCAGCATTCCTATCAACTGAATCGTCTGGAATTTGCCATCGTTCGCACGCAGGAACGTGTCCAAGCTGCCGTTCTCCATGTACTCGGTGATGATCATGACCGGGTTCGAGCGGGTGACCACACCCTGCAGGAAGATCACGTTCGGGTGCTCAAACTGTCCCATAATGGAGGCTTCGGTCAGGAAGTCACAGCGTGCCTTCTCCGACGAGCCAGGCTTGAGCGTTTTGATCGCAACGTCTATCTCCTGCACAAAGTTCGGCGGAACTTTCAATCGGCCGCGACAAACGTCACCAAACTCACCGCCACCTGGGATTATTATGCAGTAAGGGGGGAAGGAGAAACAATATGTCCATAATAATGAGACAACGCGCGATAAATACAAAGCACCAGCCGAGCTACTCACCGATAATGGCTTCGATGGTGATGTAGCTTGCGTCGATCTCCCGGGCAAACTCGCGTATCGCCTGGTTCGGATCCTCGTACGTGTGCGGATCGACATAGCTCCGGCTGGTACCGAACAATGGTGTTGTCACTGCAAAATTATTACGACGTTGACGGTAATATCCGTATGAACCACCTTTTATCGTGTTTGGTTTGTTTAGTTCCGCAACAGCGTTAACGGAAAGCAAAGCAAAACCACAACGCAACGAACCCACAGAGCAACGATCAACCAGGTTAGGCAGCAAGTTTATCACCAGCACCACCCCATCACAAGAGCACACACGTTAACAAACAAAAGCGTACAATAAAAATGGCGGCAAAGCAACGGAAAGCGATAGGCAACAGCAAACACCAATACAATCCACCCGGTCCATTCGCACGGGGCGACCATTCCAGGACGGGATCCCTCTCTCTCTCTCTCTCTCGCTCTCGGCGTGGGAGAAGCTGGGGAGTTAGAACGCTAAACAAATGGTAAGAAATAATAAAATTAATACAATGGGAAGCAAAACGTTTGCACGACAAAACACTCTCACACAGACACAACTATAGCCTGTAAATAATGATGGAAAGCAAAATGGGGATGCAAACTGTATTTGATTTAGTGTTTATGTAACCAGTGAAAAACAGAACTCTGTGCGAGAACAGGAAGGGAAAAACGTAAAACAAGAAGATGCAAACAAAAATCGTACAAAACAAAAACAAACACACACACAGATGGCCATGGAATAACGGAAACACAAGCGGGGGTTAGTAAAGTTAAAGAAAATCAGAAAGCCAACAACAGTACACTGACAAAATTAAAGTAAAATGCAAAACAAACGAACAAAACAAAAACAAAAAAACATGAGTGGATGCAATTAAAGAACAATAATGTTTACGTCCATAGTGAAGTTTTCATATCGTAAATAGAAATTAACTCACAGCAGGTGGTGTGAAAGAAAAGCAAAGCTGATCCGTTCGTGATAAGCGAGCAGGGCACAAGCACTATGAAAGGATGAGCAGCTTGGAGCATTCCCGTAGTTGTGGGAGACGCGATCAAAGGGAACATATTCTGTTTTGTGTGTCGGAGTCGCGCTCCCCGGTCACCGGTTAACGTGCGTGTAATATAGTATGCCGCAACGGTTTTTAGGTTTGATTTCGAATCTTTCCACTGTCCGTTCGAAACTATCGACCGTCATATCGGTTGTACCAATGGCAACATTGCAAATAAGGAAACGGAACAACGAGCACAGAAACGTTTGACGGAGAAAGGTTGCGTGTGTGCAGATTTTAAAGAAAGACTAGCAATATCACTCACTTACAAAAGCAGGAACAGAACCATGCGGGAGAAAAACAAAACTGAAGTCTGATAGGAAAAATTACTCTCTAGTTTTCTTTGTTTGTTTGTTTTTCTCCATCCAATACACACCCGAGCTTAGTTGTTTTGTGGTTCGATTGCGTGTGCGTGTGGTTTTCTTTTTGTTGCGGTTCACCACTAAACGCAGTGCTTAGGTTTGGGGGCTTAGAAGAATAACCCGTGTTCCCCCCCGGAACTAAAATCCGGTTTAAAAAAAAAAGGCTTGTAATGTATGGCATATGTGTGGTGCCACACACGGGAACAGGAAACAATGAAATCGTTAGCCTAAATAAAGCGCAAACAGATGTGTGACCAGTCACTCTTCCACACCATGCCCACATTTGGAAGACACACAACCTCGGCTGGAACAGGCAGGAGCGCGAAGCGGACGCAAATGAAACAAAAATACGCCAATATATCATAAGACTGTAATTTATAGCAATACCGAAATGTAGTGTGGGCTTTACGTTGAGAGTTTAAATGAAAATGTAAGAAAGAGGAAAACACGAAATAAAGTCAAAACCGTACACAAGTAAGCTGCTGCTGCATTCATTTTGAGTTTGTAGCTCGCTCTCTCTCTCTCTCTCTCCCTCCAACTAGCTAGCTCTAGCGTATCTCACGCGCGTACAATTACTGCAGCAACGGGTTAGGCGCCATTATTTTTTTGTTAACGAAAGGGAAAGCGTTAGGACAGAAGCGAACGAAAACGAAACGATTTGATAAGAGTGTTTTTCTTTTCCCCAGGTACTGACAATTTGTGCGTAATTTAGGATTGTAATTGTAAATTGTTATGTTTTTTCTTCTGATTTAATGCGAGCTGTGAAGGCGTATTGCTTGACTTTAGTTTATCTGTATGATTGTGCCGCAGGTTTAGGTTTCTCTTTTGTAGCACCTTCCACAGCCAGTCAGCTATATATGAGCTTATTATTCTCAATTTGAACATTTTTGCAACACCACGGGCGGTGTATGAATTGGACAGGGGTGTGGTAAACATGTGTAATCTTAACAAATCTAAACAATCTGGCGCACCTGGAAGCGAAGGGAATGTTTTTTTTTTAAAAGTATAGAAAATGAAGTTGATCGTATAAACAAATGTCAAGCTAGCAAAAACAAAACACACAAAACAATATTGGAGAAGTAGAGATTGCGAACAGTAGCGCGCATCACGCGTAAATGAATCTTGTTTGGAAAGACCAAAAGAAAAGCAAAACAAAAAAGGAATATATGTTAGTCAACATATACATTCTCTTCAACATCGAACCGATACATTGAGACGAAAACTAAGGGATGGGAGAAGAAGGCGAAGAGCAAACACAGAGAACAAGAAAGAGGAAGCAGATAAATATTTGTAGAACAAGCTACACACACACACACAAAATCTCACAGCAAAAACACAATGGAGTGTAAAGAGAGTAATTCTATATTAAATTAATAGGCAATTAAATGCATTGACAAACTCTTGCGTACGTACGTTGAAGTTGATGTGTAATAAAAAAATATTTATTTCTTCGACCATTAATAGGAGAAACTGTTGAAGGAGGAACACGAAATAGCAGACATACTAAAAAAAAGCAAAACGAGAAAAAGAAATGTCTCTCCCTCCGAAAAGCGAAAGGCAAACTAATTTGCTTCTTTGTTCTCTCTTCTCCCTCTAAACCCCTGTTTGCTCGGACCACGTGTGTTTTTCTCTATGCCGCTATATAACGCCAGGGCCCATTTCCAAATTAAAATGAAAACAGATAAATAGTGCGATAAAGAGAGGAAAAAAAACAAGAGAGAGAGAGAGAGAGAGATGCAGAGGAACCTCTTCCAATAATGTGTAATTTGTTTGGCTTTTTCGATGATGATTCGATGATTACATGCAAACATAATAAGTACAACATAAATTGAATCGTACACCGTTTGCAATGTAGTTAACAGATATAACAAAAAAAAAAGGAAGCAGCAGATCGGAGTAATGTGGAAACGAAGTAAAGAACGAAAAAATAACAAATATTAAATTATAATTAACAAAAACAAAAAAAAACACACACAACAATCATCGTTTTAAAGTGAAATAGAAAAAAGGCGAAAGAGCATTATTAAGCAAAACAATATATAAGAAAAAGGCGCAATTCGGAGAATGTGTATCTGTGTGTGTGTAAGGTGGATTTTGGGCCAGAATGAGAAAGGCGAGAGAAGAGAACATTTTAGCACGCCTAGAGTAAGCGAGATATAGAGCAATCGAAGGAGGACAGGAGCGAACAATTATCGGAGATAAAAAAAACTGATACATTATTGGACGGGGTACAAGAAATATGGTAAAGCAATGTTTTTTTTCTCGAATCGAAGTTTGATAAGTAGAGCGAAATTGACGGTGTAAAATTAATGGAAAATGTTGTGGAGGTCTCGTGTGTGGAGCATAGAAAACGCAAACGGCAGTTAACAGACAGTATTTGGACGTGTTACAAGCGCGCATACACCGATAGAACGCAATAGAACGGACAGATAGAAAGAGGGAAAAGGTTCACTAAACAGCAAACACTGGGGAATCGGAAAATCGGACAGTAATTTCTTACGGAAAAAAAAAAAAATCATGTTCATTTAAAGTTTGCCGGAGAGGGAATTTGCATTTTAGTTTCGCTTTTCTTTTTCTTCACAAGAGTGTTAACCGTGTTGCAAAATTTTTGTTTATATTAATGTTTTAACTTATTGTACAGTAGCCTTTACCATAAGCGTTAGTTTTGCTCCCGGATTGTGATTTGGGTTTTCTTATTACCGAAGATTTTCCATTCTCCTTCGTGTAGTTCAACACAAAAATGCAGGAAAACCGTATTGCTGGTTGGTGTTTTGTTTGAAGCACCGGCCGCAAACATCACTACTATACAACTAGCAAAACAGACAACAAACAAACGCAGCCAACAAAACCCACAGCGTAGACAAAGGTGGGACAAAAGACAAGAATAGCGAAGCAAATCAACAGGATGGATGATTTAGTAAACAAAAAAAGAAAGAAAGATTTAAACAAGCATCTGAAGGTAGAGAAGGGAACGACTGTTTTGAAGGCGGGTTGGGTGAAAGAGAGATGGGGGAAAGAGGGGGTTACGTTTATCTGTAAATATATGTATAAACAAGCTAATGAAAAAAAAGCAACATAGAATCCGTAACGCTGGGAATGCGCGAAAATCGAACGTTTGGTAGTGTTGTGAGGCCAAGAAGGTAAAGCACTGGAAGAAGTAAAAAGAGAGAGAGAGAGAGACAGGAAGTGTAAAAAAAAAGTGAAGAAAAGAAAGTTTAATGTGCACCACACACAAACACACACTCGCTCCTTTTTTATCTAAGAGGAGAAAACGAGCGAGAGAGAGAGAGAGCAAAAGAGGAGCAGTGTGTGTATGGGTATGTGTATGGATAAGATTAGTGTGCAGCCGGCAAAGAGAAGCAAACAAAAAAAAACAAAACGAAGGTATAGCAAGATAAAGAAGAAAACTTGTTTGAAACACAATTAAGGATGATTGCAGAAGAAGAAAAAAAATGCAAGAGCGGTTAAGACAAAAAATAGTATTTATATAAATAAAACCATGAAGTAAAAAGAAATGTGTTGATCGAAACTTTGAACTTCTTGCTGCACAGCGCCACCTAGTAGTGGCTGGTGGGTACAGCCGAGATAGCGCCCTCTTTGTGTCAGCATGCGAAGCGTTGCGTTGTGGGCAGCCGGCTTGCACGAGCGTATTGCGGGTTGCGTAGCTTATGTGTGATTTAAATCATTTGAAATATCACAGTACGATGTACAATTTTGTTTGAATTATTTAAGTTAAAGTATAGTTTCTGTGAGTATCTACTGTATCTGATATTTTTAAACGTAATATTTCTATTCTTACGTATTTTCTTAAGTTTTAGTTTAACATTTTAATTTTTTTCTTCACCTTTGCACCAATATCTTCGATTTAGGTTTGTTGTATAATCGTTGAAATTTTTTGTTGTACCAAATGTGCATGCATTTTTTATGTATTGAATTGTTAAGTAATTTCAAGGAAGTGGTAAAATGGAAGAAAATTTTAGAAAAATTAATAAATTTTGGGAGCTCTTTGCCATGGAGGCGCCTAGTACTTGATGCTGGCGCATGGTTCAGTCATCGTTCAATATTTTTGGTCATCTCAAACTTGGTACTTCCGACGACCAGATTGCTTGAGGCTGCAAGCTGGACCAATCTACTACCATTATCGTTACTGTGCTCATGTAGACTGTGACTTCCAATGTATTGGCGGTACATTGGCTCCCTACCGACCTTTGCATTGAAGTCACCCAGGATGATTTTTACGTCATACCTGGGGCACTGGTCAATGGTTTTTGTGAGGAGGCCATAAAACAGGTCCTTATCCTCCTCGTCCTTGTCTTCGGTAGGGGCGTGAACGTTAATGAGGCTGATGTTGAAGAATCTGCCTCGCATGCGCAGGGTGCATAGCCTATCATTGATAGCCTTGAAGCCGATGATCTCGGATTTCAGCCGGGGACCTACGGCGAAACCCGTTCCGAACATGTGGTGGCGGTCGTGGCAGCTATAATAAATGTCGTAGCGGTTGCTGCCACGCCTGTTATGCACACCGTTCCCTAGCCATCGAATCTCTTGTAATGCTACAAGGTCCATGTTCAGTGTGGCTAGGGCGTCATCGAGTTGCTTCAAGGCTCCGGCTCTGTAGAGAGTGCGTACGTTCCATGAGCCCATATTAATCGTAGTCCGGGGGCGGTGTGGAGGGCCTCGTGGTGGTTGGGTTTTTCGTCTGGTAACCCACCCGACGTTCAGGCAGTCTGGTTACCCAGTCTGCCCACCCCCCTCCTGTTCAGCCGTGCTCCACCATCCGCTCAAGGGGTTGGGACTGGCCCGTTTACCCAAGCTTGGATATACGGCGGAACAGGTACATACGTCTGGGATACAAAATGTTTAGTTGGGGTTGGACGATGTTGAGTTTCGTTTGAACGAAGTTCAGTTAGGCAGCAGCTGTTTAGTTGGACGTGAAGTGTTTACCTACGGTTGAACAGTGTTCAGATGCAGCTGAAACGTGTTTACTTGGGCTCGAAAACGGTGTAATAACAATAATAATAATAATTACTTCTGGTATCCTGCAAATCTTTGGTGATGAATCATAGTGATTTTGGACCGTAAAGGCCTGACAATTTATTTTTAACTTACATTATAGGGGTCTTGAAGAGTAAAAATAAACAAACAAAAGTCTTTTATCTGAGGCTGAGCAGAACAATATCCAAAAAGAAGCCAAGAGAACCAAAGAATAGTATGAGAAGGTGATGGGACCATACTTGCAAGAAAGATGGACATCAAACAGAACAAACAGGCAGAATCCGTAATGTCCTTTATACGAGGCATCCTTATGATGTTACTCTAAACTCTCCTGATTCCCAAGACCAGGTATCCCGCTTATAGGATCCATCACTGTCGATACGTACACGGTCGCCATATTGTACAGATGAGTTGTCGGATTCACGACGAACTACGACCATACATGCTCTAGATGAGAATCTTCCTTACTGGAACGTTGAAGACATCGATGTCTTATTGTAGGTAAGGAAACTCTCGATGCTCGTCAGTGGATCAGTGGATATTTGAGGCCTTACTTTAGCTAGGCGAACGCTTCTTCTTCTTTCTTGGCCTAACGACCTCATAAGGTCATGCCTGCCATCACTAGGCCAACCAGGTAGTGATCGGAATCGATGTTGGCTCCTCTATAAGTTCTGACGTTTAGCAGGCTCGACTGTCTTCTGCGGCTAATCAACACGTGGTCTATCTGGTTGGAAGTGGCTCCATCCGGAGACACCCACGTAGCTTTGTGGATGTCTCGACGCGCAAACTTGGTACTTCCGACGACCAGATTGCTTGAGGCTGCAAGCTGGACCAATCTACTACCATTATCGTTACTGTGCTCATGTAGACTGTGACTTCCAATGTATTGGCGGTACATTGGCTCCCTACCGACCTTTGCATTGAAGTCCCCCAGGATGATTTTTACGTCATACCTGGGGCACTGGTCAATGGTTTTTGTGAGGAGGCCATAAAACAGGTCCTTATCCTCCTCGTCCTTGTCTTCGGTAGGGGCGTGAACGTTAATGAGGCTGATGTTGAAGAATCTGCCTCGCATGCGCAGGGTGCATAGCCTATCATTAATAGCCTTGAAGCCGATGATCTCGGATTTCAGCCGGGGACCTACGGCGAAACCCGTTCCGAACATGTGGTGGCGGTCGTGGCAGCTATAATAAATGTCGTAGCGGTTGCTGCCACGCCTGTTATGCACACCGTTCCCTAGCCATCGAATCTCTTGTAATGCTACAAGGTCCATGTTCAGTGTGGCTAGGGCGTCATCGAGTTGCTTCAAGGCTCCGGCTCTGTAGAGAGTGCGTACGTTCCATGAGCCCATATTAATCGTAGTCCGGGGGCGGTGCGGGGGTCTTAAATCGTTGAGTCCGGGTCGCGAAAAATTGTTGATGCTTTCCGTAGTCATTTAGGTACTTGAGGCAGGGTGACTGGCCCTGCGCTCAAGCCCCCAGTACCTCTGGAGGGCCTCGTGGTGGTTGGGTTTTTCGTCTGGTAACCCACCCGACGTTCAGGCAGTCTGGTTACCCAGTCTGCCCACCCCCCTCCTGTTCAGCCGTGCTCCACCATCCGCTCAAGGGGTTGGGACTGGCCCGTTTACCCAAGCTTGGATATACGGCGGAACAGGTACATACGTCTGGGATACAAAATGTTTAGTTGGGGTTGGACGATGTTGAGTTTCGTTTGAACGAAGTTCAGTTAGGCAGCAGCTGTTTAGTTGGACGTGAAGTGTTTACCTACGGTTGAACAGTGTTCAGATGCAGCTGAAACGTGTTTACTTGGGCTCGAAAACGGTGTAATAACAATAATAATAATAATTACTTCTGGTATCCTGCAAATCTTTGGTGATGAATCATAGTGATTTTGGACCGTAAAGGCCTGACAATTTATTTTTAACTTACATTATAGGGGTCTTGAAGAGTAAAAATAAACAAACAAAAGTCTTTTATCTGAGGCTGAGCAGAACAATATCCAAAAAGAAGCCAAGAGAACCAAAGAATAGTATGAGAAGGTGATGGGACCATACTTGCAAGAAAGATGGACATCAAACAGAACAAACAGGCAGAATCCGTAATGTCCTTTATACGAGGCATCCTTATGATGTTACTCTAAACTCTCCTGATTCCCAAGACCAGGTATCCCGCTTATAGGATCCATCACTGTCGATACGTACACGGTCGCCATATTGTACAGATGAGTTGTCGGATTCACGACGAACTACGACCATACATGCTCTAGATGAGAATCTTCCTTACTGGAACGTTGAAGACATCGATGTCTTATTGTAGGTAAGGAAACTCTCGATGCTCGTCAGTGGATCAGTGGATATTTGAGGCCTTACTTTAGCTAGGCGAACGCTTCTTCTTCTTTCTTGGCCTAACGACCTCTTAAGGTCATGCCTGCCATTTCTGGCTTACTAGACTAATTGATACCGCATAGTGATACGGCCCAGATGAGACTTGAACCCCGGTCCTGCCGTGTGAAGACCGGCGCCGCTGTCGCATCACCACCGGGCCGCCCCCGGAGGACGCTTAAGACTCTTTATTAAGAGATTAAGAGATTGATTCCACGAAAAAAGATTTACTTGTTTAGACAATTATTTGAATATAATTAAAATTCAATTAAACCCTCTGTAAGTCCCTGATTTCTTTACTCCTAATGTCTGCATAGTGATACGGCCCAGATGAGACTTGAACCCCGGTCCTGCCGTGTGAAGACCGGTGCCGCTGTCGCATCACCACCGGGCCGCCCCCGGAGGACGCTTAAGACTCTTTATTAAGAGATTAAGAGATTGATTCCACGAAAAAAGATTTACTTGTTTAGACAATTATTTGAATATAATTAAAATTCAATTAAACCCTCTGTAAGTCCCTGATTTCTTTACTCCTAATGTCTAAAACAGATGTTTTGTTTCACCTCAAAAAGCAAGGATTGTACAGAAATTCATAACATTCGTCATTAGCGTCATTTCCGACAAGCTTCCATATGGTTTTGGTTTCAAGAATTCTACATTAATCCAAACGCAACAAACCCATTCTTTGCACACGTGAAATGAGAATGTTTGTTTTTTTGATTTGTTTTGCTGTTCCCTGTCATCGAGCGAAAAATCCCTAAACTTTTTCCCATCCATTGAGCTTAGAACGCATCCATCGCTCGCTGGTTCGTATCAGGTGCAGCATTAATTAACAAACTCGCGCGTGTGTGCGTGTGTGTTTGATAACGCTCGAAGGCTTTACAGACGGCACATCCATGGGAATGTGACAGCGACCGGCGAGATTTCCGTGCTTAATTAACACCGCGAAACCGAACACGCAGAAGAAATGGATTCCGAATCGGCCAACGTTAAGGGCTTGTCGGAAATCAGCATCAATCTCGCTTCCGACTAACTTTTCGACAAAATTTTTACGTTCGTGCACGTTACCCGGGCACACTGGGCATCCTTTCCATCGGCACACACACGGGCGTACTTTCTTTCGTAGCCCGCGGCCAAACGCGGCATTAAGGTGGAGTTTTGAACGCACGGAAAATGTTCCTCAAGCTGTTAAATTACCAGTTTTTGAGGCTAGTGCGTTCCTTCATTATAGATTCCGTTCCATTCAACCAAGCGAACTGTCAACAAAGTTACCAAGTGTATCACCTTTATGGAAGGATTTGTGATTAAAGAAAAAAGCAGCGACGAAAGTGTTACATTTCAATGCATTTTCCTGGCGCGTTCGGCAAGAAAAACATTACTGGTTTTAGGACAGAACAACCAATTTGACAGCAAATAACATTCCCGTGACAGGCAAAACAGCGTTCAGTGTGCAGTTTGTGTTTCGGTTCTGTTTTTGTTTTGGCGTTGTGTGAGTGAGAGCGTAATCCTGCCAACGAATGACAGATTTCAATTTAGTAATTTTTCTTTTTTACGTGTTGTAAAATAATAAATTTTTTAACCTTAATGGTGTGACGGGTTTTGTTTGGTAAATGAAAAAAAAACTACACAACAGTAACCATTTATAAAATTAAAAATTTTTTCCCCATTTATATTTATAGATGAAAGGGGAATGGAACAGGGGTGTAAGAAAGTATAAAAAAGCGTGGAATGTTTCCCTTTCGCTGGCAACACGTACACCCCCCCCTCCCCCGCACGTTTTAGAGCAGTCCGCACACCTTCCACGAAAGGATAAATCAGTGAGTCCTTTTCAACAATTTTTTGTTGTTATGTGCTATGACCGGTAGGCATTAGATGTGTGGCAAGAGGACGGAATCGTTGCAACCGACTGATGGACGATAGAACGTACGGCCCATCACTCATGCCGTAATGGAACGCCTAGTCATCTCGTGTTAGGAAGTTTGTGTGTGTGTGTGTGTTTTTTTTTCATGTTGTCGTGATCCCGGTCCGAGATGATGCGTGCCGAGCGAGTCTCAAAAAAAAAAAGATATAGGATGTGTGGGACGGGTGGCAGGATTGAAGGAGATGAATGGGAATGGCAAACCAAAACAGAAAAAAAAAATACGTAAAAGGTTGGTTGGGGAGCAAAAAAAGGCATTGCATTAGGATTTACTACTAATAACCCTTCGGTGTGTAGGGATGGAAGAAGATTGGGCGGTGCCGTGACCAGGATACAATATGGATTTTCTCGGAATCTCGGACAAGAAAATCAGGACGAGTCTACGATCAAAGCTGACCTCGAAATATGGATGATGATGTGGTCAGTTATCAGCTAGAGGTCCTCTTGCGTCCTGGGCTCAGTATTAGATCAGTTTAACGAGCTGCTAGCGACTCTATTTTCAGATGATATCATGCTACTGATGCCGCATATTGCGGGACAAACATAGCACCGTGTGTCGACAGAATCGATACTAACGTATAGGTTAGTGGATCGATACATTGCGACTGGTAGACACTAGAGTGTAACAACTAAAGGGGTATTATGGTGTACAAGATTTTCTCCCAGATACTACGAGATCGCCTAGTCCCATTCTTCAAAGAGATTACAGAGGATTCCGAAACGGAAAATACAACACTGACGAGATTCTTCACAACGCAACAATTCTTGCCTTGGGGATTAAAGCCGTATATGACAGCATAACGAGGATGAACGATGACACAATGAGCTCTTTTGGAATTGTCGATCCAGTTTACCAGACGAGTAAGAATTACAATGACCTGCGTCATATGTCAGATGAAAGTCTGTCAAGTCTTCTGAGACTTGGAGATGGAAGTCAATCCAGAGACCTGACATACACTGATAATATAGACATTGTTGGTTTGAGGCTCTCCTACGTACCAGAAGGTAGGGTGAGACTGTACGACGCCATCAGTTCTTTTACTTACCAGACCAACATTACATGTAAGGTGAAGGATCGATAGAAAACTGTCAGGACCTGCATCAGCGAAACAGGCTTACTTCTCTTCTCTGCAGCTTGGAACTAGGGAGGGTCATCTGAGATTTGAAGATGGAGACTTCGAGGACTACGTTCAAAAAGTCCTTCCAGAGCTCTACGCTGATGACATAGACATTTTCGCGGGATGTACAGATAGATGATCACGTGTTAGAAGTCGTCCAAAACATCGCCTATTACCGGCAACAACACGAAAGAGAGTGAGCTACTAACAGCGAATACTGAAGCCTGAGGAAACTTTTCCACTAGATACACCTATCGTGAAGGACGAAGCTGGATCATCATAGGATCTTTAGTATTGATAAACGCCTCTGAGACAAGGACTCTGTCCGAAGCTAGCAAATTCGTGTGCTCTGTATTTTGGAGGATAAAGAGGATGTTTGATTAGCTTTAACTTGACTTTAGTGTGCATTGGTGAGACTGTTGTTTTGGTGTGATGGCGTTGATGCGTCCACCGATATTGAGAACAGTCATTTAATAATACTACGATACTGCTTATGACGCTTTGTGGCATCTTATCCTCGAAGGGTTAGCGATCGCTACATCGGAGTGCGAAATCAATGCATGGTGTAGGCTAGGCATGATGTACTGGCCGCCTGATGATGATAGAAATCTTGTTAGCGTTGACGAACTACTGTACCATTCGGATGCATCAACACTAAGCAGAATGACACTAAACAAAACACGCAAAAATAAAAAAACACAAGCGGACCAGAAATTCTCCAAAAAATCCAGGCTTTTCGCGTTCGTGCATAGATTCCGATACGTAGTGGCCGGTTTGTCTACCGAGGACCGGTTTCGCAAGAAGGCTTGTATGAATAATGGATTATGTGAGAACAAAAATTTGGCGAACCATGCATCAAAAGCGACCAGGTGAGGTGGCAGAAAAAAATGGAGTGTTTGTGTGTGTGAGAGAGAGAGAGAGAGTGTGCAAAAAGTTAAGGAAAAAACCGACACATACCTTTGCCCATTCGTTTCAATTACATAGTGACGGGGTCTGATGGATGGTGAGCGCGCGCTTGTGTGTGTGATGATGGCCGAACGATGTCACCGGATGGGCTGGCACGGAGGGCACACGCTGAGATGAAGCTTTGAAGTCGTAATGGTCGCTGGCAGACAGGCTCGGGATCAATTAGAAGAAACATTTTCATTTCGTTCGCGTAATGGGGATTACGCGTGTGTCAGGTCGACTTGATGCAGTTTTTGTTTTGTTTTTGGGATAGAGACGTATCGAGTAGCTGGAAAAAATGGTACTCCCAACACTACTCAGCCGTATCTAAATGACTAGCTAAAGGGAGTGTAGTTGGTCGTAAGATTCTGGACCTAGACGAGAGAAATAGTCGAGAAATATTTTTGGAGCATTTAAGATCTCTGCTGCAGCTAGGGGGTCGAGGACGTAGGACCAGACGTGTAAAATTAAGCCAAGAAAAGCTAAAACTGGTAAGTCAATACCTCTTGAGCTTGTGTTTCTAAAGAAGAAGATATCTAGCGTCTAAAATCTTATGAAAAGCCAGCCAGTAGTTAACAGGAATACTAGTAACAATCATAGTAACGTAGAGTAGAGGATCTTACTAGGTGTCCTTCGATATCTATTCCCTGCTATTCAATGGAAAGGAGGACTAATTCGAGACGATTAGCTCTCAAAAAGGTCTATTTGATGATGGTGACGATTGTACGATTCGGGACACTTAACCCGGGTGAACAACTTAATCAGTCTACTGTAGAGATATATACTCGTATTTATTCAGAACTGCTAAATCTCCAAGAAATGACGAGAGTCTGGTGATATGTTTGTTATGACAAGTAGAAAGTCAATATCTATGGCAGTATGATGTCCTGGCTAAGATCACCTAGAAACAAAAGTCCACCATCCAGTTAAACTGCTTGATCTAATGTTGTGCAGTAAATAAATAGGATATCAGCAACTTCCAAGTGACAATCCAACTCTAAGTGACCAAAATAGTTTCAGTCATCTAAGACTAGGAAGATTATTATCGACTAGGATCTAGGATCGTCTTTGTACCGTCTCTCCAAGAGTACTTACGAACCTATCCAGCAGATATTGGTTACCTCTTTCACCGGTACACAAGATCAAACGATCCATTACCTTAACCAAAGGATTACACCATGTACGCAATTACACAGCCACTTGGAATCGCCCTTTCCAGATCCGATCGCGATACGCTAATCCTCGATATCTCGATCCGGGCCGTTCGGGGTCTGCTTCGAAATTCAAATTAACGGCGCAAGCTTAGGGCAGGGAGCAGTTTTGGAGCTGCATCTGCATCGCCGCCCGGTACACCATTCCAATCTGGTCAGTTCACCGAAAGGTGCATAATAGGATTACCGGGTGGCAATTGGCCATTCCGTGCCGAGGATGATGATTTTCACTCCTTTTGCGCTGGTTCGGCCGGGGCGAGGTGCGAGAACCGGGGTATCCCGAACAGGGCAGGTACATCCTTCAACCGGATAATTAGATTTTCGGCCACCGGTTTTGACCACCTTGGGCATCACTCGTTGTTACGGTTGTTGTTTGGGATTGGGATTCCCGACCCGGATCAGGGACTGGCGCCAGCCTAAGAATCAAACGCCCGCTGGATAGTCGAAGCTGATCGTGGATCGTGCAACGTTGATGCACACTTGGGTTTTTGCTGATTATGCGAGGGATTATTGTAAATGGTGATTTACTATAATGGAAGGGTTTCTTTTTCTCGAGCTGTTCCTTTATTGGTGTTTTGCATGTTACGAACGATAATGGCAAACCAATTTAAAGTAGTGCACGCTTGGAGATCAGCTGTGCGTACTTCGTGCGTAGGAGAGTTGCATAATCGCAACTTCATTCTTTGCGCTCTACAGAGTGAATCGTTTCGTACTGTCTCAAGTGGTTGTTTTATGTTACGATGACATCTTCCTTGTATTGGAGAAATGTCGCTAAAGAGATGCCATCAGCTTTAATGGGACTCTAGGAAGTAGCTCTGTTTCAAGTTACTGATGTGCTCTCAGTAAACTGTAAACCCTTATTCCAAGCAGCTTTAGTAGATCCTTGATTAATGTTACTTATATCGATGTCTTATTCTTCTTGTTAGGCATTACAATCTCAAGAGGTTTCAGTCTGTCACGTATAGCTTTCTTGATTTAATTTTACTCATAGTTGGATTATAAGTCCTTAGTACGGGAATACCTGTCTGATATAGAGCCTCATAGGCTACTTAAATTTGGCATCCTTCCGTTTAGTAGAGTTTCTAGTTCTTAATACCTACAACACAAGTCCTGAATTCATTTGATTTTAAGTCTTTTTTATTTCTAACCCTTAATCTACATCTTCAAGTCTCCAGGTATGGAATTTGTCGACGCGAAATAAATCTTGCCGTTACGCCACCTTCGAACGCAGGGTTAAATATCTATTATGCAGACTTCTATAGGTTCGCGAGGGATAAGACATCCTCTCGCGCTCTTGAATACCGTAACAAACATATCAATAGATTCTCGTCAATTCTTGGAGTTTGAGAAATGTATACGGACATATGTCTATATCTGACTGTTTAAGACTGTTTCCAGAGGCATCAGTATCGGGTAAAGGTATCTATGTTATCAGAGTAGTCGTGTGAGGACCGAGAATCGCTGTTTGTTAGAGTGGTCCGAATCGTCACCGTCATCGACCTTTTCCAGAGGTAGTATTAATCATCAGTCCTGTACTTGTGCAACCTTCACGATAACTATCGGGTAAAGATGCTCAAGAACTCAATGTTAGGACCCGGAGGACCCGATATCAAGCTTCAAACGATTACATTATTGAATACAGTGACGGTATCGTGTAAGCGTCCTCATGTAAATGTCATGGAGTATCGAAGATGTAAGGACCATCAGTGCCAATTGTCATTTGATTTGATTTAAGTAGAATCAGTTTGACAGAAACACTTACTCGTATGACGCATTTCTTCATCACGAATAGATAGTTGTCATCTGCTAACAAAGACTGCACGAATACAGCAGATCTCTTTGAGATGAGTTTCATGTTTTTATTGCTTCCTTGTCTCGCACACAACGCCAACAACCGTACAACCGAAAAAATGGCATCGCCCATACCTGTCCGTCGATTGTGTGCGGAAAAATTAAACCCCGACAGAGACTGCACAGAAGCGCAACACAAAGAGAAAACCCGATAATAATAAACGCAAGCCGCAACACGGTTGCACCTCTCGGTCTGGCCCGTGTAGTTGCAGTTTTGCCTGCAGTTTGCGCGAGTCCGACTCGGTCTCTTTGTGCGCTTCCTCTGGGATGGCTTCTGTTTTCCGCCTGCTGGTGCCTCGCGGTTCACGCAGCGGGATACGAGGATTTTCGGGGCTCAGCCTTTGCCACCGGAGCGTACCGAACGCATCTTTCGCCCGGCGTATTCACATTTTCCTTCCAAGTCGCGCCCGTCAGCCCGAGCTCATCCCTAAGCATGGGTGAGCTGTGCTTGCCGTTTGTTTTTTTTTTTTTATTTTGGTTGTTTTCATTCCCTCTTTGCTTTCCACCCCAAAACGATAAGGGCAGCTAATCGTTCAACAATGGCACGGGAACGGTAATTACTTACGAGCTGCTGACGAGAAGTTATACAAACATTTACCTCGCACCAAAACCGTCGGTCGGCAGCCCGCTGGAACCGAAGACGTGGTCGGGGCGCGGGTTGGGCAAAGTATTGCGCCTGCGATGCGAAACGGGGCATTCCCTTTTCATCCTTTGGCACAATGTTGGCTGAACGACGCTCATCGACACACACACACACACACACATACGAAACGCCGCCAGGGGTGGTCCATGAAATTGTAGTCAATTCTCCGTCCGATACATCCGACTGCCCCCGCGGTGCATTGTGTTCGGTTTCGGACTCGGACGCTTTAGATCCTCACGACGGCTACAGATCGGTGCAGATAGGTGAGCCTCTTGAACCTTTTCCTTCAAGCAATCGGCAATCGAGCCGAGCGCGTAGATTAAAGGACGCAATCGAAACAACGATCCCAACGACATTAAGAAATTGGATAGCGATAAAACCGGGGGATTGTGCAGAAGAGGATGGAACGAGCCGGTCTCAGATTACGGGTGTCTGAAGTAGCCGAACTTGTTGTCTGATTATTTAATGCAACTCGGCAACAAATTGTTTGCATCTGGTTTGATTTGTTGGCAGAGCGACCTTCACTTCAACTACTTTGATGATTCGCCACATCTGAGCGTAGGTGACACTATTGTTTGCAGAATGAAGGCTCGACATTATGGTACAGCAAAAACCATGCTATAGTCTTCAATCTCTATGCCAACAGCAGCCGCAACTATCGATTAATGAGGCGAGTTAAACATTCATTCTGTGGAGCGCCCTTCTCACTTAGTCGGTAACCTTGGCAGAGTGACAGAGTCACACTAGTAAGCGGCACTGTTTAAAAAAGTCGCCTTACAGGTATGCAATATTTTGCTGCTTGATTCATTCCACCCTTCCTGAATGTCAGCAGGGCGTCAGCAAGACGTCAGCGTCAGTAAGACACAGTTTAGGCAAATTACAAGACGAAAGATGTAAAGACAAAACTTTACTAGGAAAAACAAAATGCAACATAAACTCATTAGACTCATTAGAGAGTGTTTTCGGAGGTGTACTTCAAGGCTTCACAAAGCATTGCATCTGGTCACAAAGAAAACACAAAGTCGCTGCGTTCTATCACACCAGGCTGTGTGCCAGTGTTGCCAGCGAAACTACTCACGCTTGGTATGCTATTTCGTTTAGACCGAAATTTCCTCCTAACATATATCGTGTATCGAAGTGTGTGTGTCGGCTGTTCTTCTCTCACTCTCTCTCTCTCTCACTCTCTCTCTCTCTCTCTCTCTCTCTCTCTCT